>JAGDQP010004110.1:63024-87830 GCA_022664845.1 Lepisma saccharinum | reverse complement strand
TGTATACGTAGATGAAATAATTGGAGATCACCAATGTGGATTTAGAAGAAATAGATCCACGTTGGACCAGATTTTTGCTTTGAGACAAATTTTGGAGAAGAAATGGGAATACAATGGGACGGTTCATCAGCTATTCATTGATTTTAAGAAAGCATATGATTCTATCAAAAGGGAAAAGTTATACAGTATCCTGATACGATTTGGAATACCGAAAAAATTGGTCCAACTAGTGAAGATGTGTCTCAGCGACCCCATAAGCAGAGTACGGATAGGTAATAATATGTCAGATAGTTTCAAGATTCGCAACGGATTGAAACAAGGCGATGCCTTGTCACCACTACTGTTTAACTTCGCGTTAGAATATGCGATTTTAAAAATTAAAGGGGACAAAAAGGGACTATCATTGAATGGTTTGAATCAACTGTTTGTATACGCGGATGATGTAGATTTAATAGGGGACGATATAGATGCACTACAAAGCAACACCGATGTCTTAGTAGAAGCGTGCGATGAGATAGGTCTACAGGTAAACATAGATAAAACAAAATACATGGTAACAAGCCGAAGCACAGGGAATGAAGGAATTAAAAACATAAGAATTAGGGATGAGGTCATAGAGAAAGTAAACAAATTTAAATACTTGGGAGCATACGTAACAAGCAAAAATGAGGTCACGGAAGAAATAAAAAGTCGCTTAGTATCGGGGAACGCATGTTTCTACTCAGTCCAAAAACTTCTAGCATCGCGATTAATATCAAGGAAATTGAAATTAAAAATATACAGAACGGTTATTCTGCCGGTAATTCTCTACGGTTGCGAAAGTTGGAGTACGACCCTAGCAGATGAACATAAATTACGTGTATTTGAAAATAAGGTTTTGAGAAAGATATATGGGCCAAAACGGGACGAGATGACTGGAGAGTGGAGGAGACTGCATAATGAAGAACTCCACGGACTGTACGATTCACCAGATGTTGTAAAAATAATGAAATCGAGACGACTAAGGTGGGCAGGGCATGTAGCTCGGATGGGGGAAAAACGAAGATTATATTCAATCCTGGTTGGAAGGCCCGATGGAAAGAGGCCGTTGGGAAGACCGAGACGTCGTTGGGAGGACAATATTAGAAGAGATCTTCGAGAATTAGGTGTTCGTGATGAAAACTGGCTTGATACTGCCCAGGATAGAATCCAATGGCGAACGTTTGTTACTGCGGCGATGAACTTGCGAGTTCCATAAGCCATAGAGTTAGTTAGTTAGTTAGTGTCTTACTTGTGATCATTAGCGGCTGTGAAACTTGGACATTGAATGCGCAAACGACTCAAAGATTGAGAGTCACACAAAGAGCAATGCAGAGGTGCATGCTAGGAATAACCAGGAGGGACAGGAAGAGAAATGAATGGATTCGCGCACAAACAAAGGTAGAGAATGTAATCAAGACTGTGAAGAAGGTGAAGTGGAGATGGGCAGGTCACACAGTATGATATGATGATATCATATTCAGCCGTTTTCTATCCACTGCTGGATGAAGGCCTCCCGCTTTTCTTTCCACATATCTCGGTCTGTTGATATCCTCATCCATGTAGCTCCTGAAAAACTCTTGATTTCATCTACCCATCTTACATTTGGACGTCGTCTCGGTCGTTTCTTTTCTGTAGGAATCCACTGTAGTACATTTGTCGTCCACCTTCCATTTGTTCGTCTAGCTATGTGACCGGCCCATCTCCACTTCACCTTCTTCGCAGTCTTGATTACATCCTCTACCTTTGTTTGTGCGACGAATTCATTCATTTCTCTTCCTGTCCCTCTTGGTTATTCCTAGCATGCACCTCTCCATTGCTCTTTGTGTGAGGTGACTTTCAATCTATGAGTCGTTTGCGCATTACATATATATTCAAATGGCTATCCCTATTCAGGATGATTCACTTTGATTCAAGTCTGCATTGTTTGCTGAATTGATTTCGTTAATTTTATGTTTCTAAATTGTCTTCAGGGAGAGGGTACCGCAAAAAAATAAATAAATAAGATAAATACATGGTTATTTTTTACACTTCAGAGGATGGAAACACTTAATAGCGTTAAAATGACATTCCATTGCAGGATAGGAGCACAAAATAGAAGAAAAATAGCGAGATGCTTTTGTCAGTCAGCAACATCACAGATGTCTGCTGTCAACGACAATTCCTCTTTCTTTTTCACATTTCCTTTCCTTCAGTGCATGCATCAGCATAATTCGGAAGATGATTTGTCAACGCGCCTCCTTGTCTTTCTTTCGTTTCCCTGATTTTTCTTTTTTAACTGACCGTGATTTGTTGAAGAAATAAGTATACATTGTCATGAAATTATTTATGTGAACTTAATTCCCCCAAAAATTTGGTCTTTGACTAAAAATCTGTTCCAAATTTTAGCGATAACGACCAGCGCTTCACAACTTTAGTGAACATGTCCGAGTTTTGTGCACAAAGCGCAAAGGAGTTTGGAATGTATGTATGAAGAAGTTGAATTTGAATTTACTTTAAGAGTTGTACGCATGTGAGGCTCAGGCCGGGATAGGGTAGGCGAATGCATTGTGGAAGGTAGATGTCCAGGGCCTATTTTGTAGGTACCATCTCGGCATTTGCCTGGTGTGACTGAGGAGAAACCCTGGGAAAAGCTCAGGATGGTCGGTCGCTGGAAACGATCCCAGTACCTCCCGAGTACGAAGCCAGCGCTCTACCAATGAACCACGGCCGCTCGGTGTTCAAAGAAGTGTTGGAATTTTAGAAGAGCTGAAACCGGGTCAGCTGACCCAAACATAACTGACTCGGTCTAAGAACTTAACAAATTTGAACATTTCGGCGTCGTATTCTCTTGTTCTGGGGGTAACACCTCTGGTCCCGGTCACCCCAGAAAGAAAGAACATGGTTCAACCTCAATAAAATAATTTAAAATTCTGCTTTGCTGTCCGTCTCACCGGGTCGAAATCGGGTCACCAGGCCAGACCGGGTCCCAAGCAAAGAAAGGGTTCAAATCTTTACCTTGTGACCCATTTCAGCTCTGAAAATTTGGGGTGAACTTTGTACAGTTGTATTATACACACATTTTTTTTTTCACGGTGAACATTTTTTGTATATTTTGGTCACAACACTTATTTATTTTCCCACCAAAGTTCTTCAACGTCTTGCAAGAAAAGTAACAGCTTAAGATTTTTGTCCCTATTGTAGTATAGACCTCATAATAGATAGACTTGGCACGTTTTCCCATTTCTGCTTGCGCTAAAACTAATGGATTTTTGTTCAGAGCACGTGATTTTGAATCCTTCTATTGGGCCGGTGACCGGTACCAAGCTTTCACCGGCACTATTGCGACCGGTAATTTTCTGAACATTAGTTGACCGTCTAACGCGTGGCTTTCATAGAGATTTTGCGGCTACCTATAAATAAAACAAAATCTCGGAGTCAACCCTATTTTCATAATAGAACACCTTTCCTTAATTTTATCGTTTATTCTATTACCGCTTATTAACGAGATACAGTTAATGTACTTTGTCTAGCGTATATACATTTTTTTATTTACATCTAGAACAACATCACGTGATATAAAATATTACCCTACAGACAGTGCTTTTATATAACTGTCAGAAGTGAAATACTGAACTATGCTGGAGAAGGATAGCGCATTAAACATTTCTTAACTTCTTTCGTAAAAACTTATTAATTTCCTTTTTATTATTATTCAGGGGTAGGGATGCAGGTATTTCACCGGCAGGGCTAAAAATTGTACCAATTTTCTGATTAAAATCTGTGGCCGATACAGAAGTCTCACCGACCTAACATATGACCGCTATTTTATTTATGAATTATGATAATCTCTGCCAGAGACGATAGTCAGATCTGGAATCCGAGTTTCCAGTTCAGATTTGCCACTCACCCTTTTCCCGGTCTGTTGGATCCTTTATTTTTATTTGTCCTGTTTGAGAAAAAGAAGCGGATTAATTTCTTTGCTATCCCTCTGCACAATTTATTTTAAGTATTCCCCAATTTTTTTTTTTAATTTTCTGGTAATATTTTTTTAAGTAGACCTACATTATATGGCTCTAATTATTTTCTTTGAGTTGCTGGTATTGTGGTTTACTTGATATTATATTTTCTCAGGGAAAATACATCATATTTATCAGTTGCGTCAAGTTTTGAGCTGTTCAAGTTGAGGTATTCTAATTTACAATATTTATATTTTACAGTGGGAAGTGGTGTTTAGGTATTGTTCACCAATCCTGGTTTTGGATTACGTCTTTTTTCTGCACAAGAAGTTGCACTTCTACTCTTCTGTGCTTTTTTTCGGGGTCTTTTTCTATCCCCTGTGGTTTATGCAACCCCTCATAGCTAATTAGCTGTGCCAGTAATTCTATTTCCCATAGTTGGCAACCCTATGCACTAGAGATGAAGTGGGTCGTTTCAGGCCGGGTCGGTGGGTCAAATGGCTCACGTTTTAAGTGTGGATTGGTATGTTAACTGTGGTCAGTTGGTCGTGGGTCGACCGCTTATGTGACCCAGTCTCGACCCACGACCCACCGCGACAGACCTTATCCAGGATCATATTCACTACAGATCGAAGTAATATGGAAATTTTGTGAAAGCATAATAGTATGCTTCACTTATGTAAATTATATGAGTACAATGTATGGTTGGATCCACGCATTGACCCACCCGCCACATAAACCATGCCCTGGGATTATTTCTCGCCTCCACTTCCAAAGTTTAGCCTGTGGGGGACTGAGTCTCTACCATCATGAGTCGTGGCTTATTCCACCGAACAGGCTACTAATACACACTACACCGAAAAAAAAATGGCTGTGTTAATTCAACGCATTTCGGTGTCCAAGGATGACCACCACTTTTTTGTGTCAAATCAACACAACATACTGTGTTGATTTCGGTGATTCAGCACAATCAGTGCATTGTCAATGGCTGCTGATTCATCACATATTGTCATATTAGCACTGTTACAGTCTTGAATCAACATTTTTTGTTGAATCTTCGAAATCAACAGCATTTGTTGTGTTGATTTGACACAAAAATGTGGTGACCATCCTTGGACAACAAAAAGTGTTGAAGGTGGAAAAAGAAACACAGCATTTTTTTTAGTGCTACTTGTAAAGCGCTGTTCATTTAGATCATTACACATTTTAAAATATACAGAAGTGGTTAAAACTTGACACAGGGATTCTGCCAGTCCCTCTAAATAGGGGTGTCACCCCCCAGATTCTCGAACTTAAACATTTACGGTCAAAAGTCGATAAAAAAACCTGCAAAACTCTGTTTAATCCCTTCTAACCTATAAATTTTGACTTTACACCCCTAAACTAGGAATCCTAGCAGCATCCCTAACGATATGTTTGAGATATGCAAGAAATTTGCCATTAGTGCACCTTTTCTTTTTACAGCAGGCACGAGCCCTCCGCGGATCTCCAACAAAATAGCGGCGACGCACAGTTTTGAGAGTCTCTGTTACATGTAGAATCAAGTCATTTCATTGGTAACATTTTTCTTTTTATTATGTGTTCTTTTTGTTTTCGTAGACAAAAGAAATAATGCTATATCGAATCTGCCTGTTCCTTCATAAGTTTTAATTCATCATTCATTTTGGTTCCTTTGTGTTGGTTGAAAAACAACAAACAGCACTTTAGCTGTTAACAGTGGTCTTATACGATTTCTCGGTGACGCTGATTGAGTTTCTTTTGTTTCTCCGACATCACGTTTACCCTCTTCTGTGCTCGTTCTTCTTCATTTGTTTTTCTTTACTTCGAAACAAAACTAAAATCAGAATGACTGATGAACTTGCTGGGTCGACTTCTTTGTCTCTTTTCATATTTTTTCGATGTTTTCTTTATTCTAATGAAGAAAGAGAGTAGAGTTGTGTCGCAGGATTGCCATCTTGCGAAACGTTTGTAGGTTTTAATTAAATGATCGTACTTAGAAACAAAATGGCCACCGAGAAAATATCCGAAATCCAAAAGGTTTTTGCAACCAGTAACATATTCAAGAACGATCATTATAAAAGAACATTTCACTTGTTCAGTGCGTAAGTAGTGCCATCTGTAGACAGAAAGAACAAACTAGTACGTTCATTTTTAACCACTAGATGGCAACATTGAAGTTAATTTTGATTCCGGAAGTTACGTCATCGATGCAAATTGAAGTAAACAATATAATTTATAAAATGTTCATTCTTGTTGCACTTAAATGTGGGTACATAGTAGAAAAACGTAGACAGTATCGCGATTGTAATATGCAGCACTGCCCTTGTGAGCATCACTAGGGAACACCAAATTATCCCTTCGGGACGGGTGTAAGCCATAGTGCTGTTACCGCCTATAAAATGCATACCAAATTATCCCGTGCGTCTGTCTGGGTGTATGTAGATTTTAAAAGAATTGCATTTGGATAATTCAGACGGGCCGATCGATATCCAGATTTAGAAACGTGGTTATAAAAAAATACGAAACATTTCTATACCTGGTTGGCAACACTGTCAGCCCTACAAAATCAAATTTTAAATTGGAATATGTATTCTAGTGATACACAAGTCGAAGTCCCAGAAACACACATTTTATTTTATGGCACCGTTTGTCGTGAAATATACAACTTGTTGTCACTTTTGATACTTAATGTTGTCAGTACCTTCGATTATTCAGATGGATTCGTTATCCAGAGTTCTGGCGTCGATTCCCGGTTGTGTTGAGAACAAGATTGGGAGAGGGTTCAGGAGGCGAATGGTGAGTGCTTATTCTTGGCTAGGTTACAAGTTCTCTCGACACCAGTCATCAGTGAGGTTGAAGGTTCCGGGATTCTGAAAACAGCTTCGGAAATGTCATTAACAGATAGACCTAGGATGTCCCGAAGCAGCACAGTACGAAAGATTTGCGAAATATCTTTCGCGGTACATAGTCGTATGATGTACACACTGTGGAGAACTCTTTAATCAACTTTGCAGCCAGAGAACCTCAGTTAAGTCAATGCAAAGTAATTATACGTCATTGAAGACATACCTGAATGTGTGTAAGTAGTATTCGACAGGACAGAATCGGACCCAGGGGCGCATAACTACTATGGCGCATAACCCCACAGTGCGGGGGACGACCCTTCCAATGGGGCCTTTCACCATAGCCTCTCAATGGGTCGAATCGACCTCCAGCCTTGGGTATTCTCTTGCGGAGGGCGGCATAACATCTAGTTACGCCTCTGATCGAGCCAAGTGATGTTGAAGCTTCTCTTATGATCCTCCAGCATGTTTGGTGGTCCCAAACTTGTTATCCGTTTTAGCGTTTCTAGCCTCACTACTCGGCTGAAAGCTGGTCTGGTTTCGAAGCACGGGCTTTAAATTCTTAACAGGTAGTCTAACTTTTCATCCTTGATCTCCGGCTGGAGATATTCCCGTTTGGCAACTAGAATTTTTACTTCTCCGTTGCAGCACTTAAAGTTAGTGCAGCTAGAATCGATACAGCCGTCTGTCGACATCAGTTTTTTATACCAACAATTGGCCTCGAACAACGATCATGCTACAGTCTGTCTTGTTGATTGTGCATGCAAATGTTGTGGACCTGGACTGACGATCCATCACATGTAATGGTTATGTTACTTGACTGTCCATGCTAAAGTTTGCAGAAATAATGTTGCTAAGCTGGATTCAAATGAATAAACCACATGATAGTTGACTTTTTAAGTTCTACGTATGTAGTTCCTAAGGGTAAAGGCGTAAATAATGGACATAGGTGACATTATTTACGGTGAAATGTTCATTGGAATAAGTCGATTTTGGACTTAAAATTGGTTCCTGTATATCTCGATTTTCGGCTCGATGTGGGAAATAACGCTTTTCTTTTTTCTGGTATGAGTAATCATCTTTAAAAGATGGCTCGCCTAATCTGGAACCTCTCTCTATGCAACAGTACGCCCCACCATCTATGAACATCCAATAGAACAATACAAGTACGTATCTGGAGTGGACGTCGGGCTATACAGGTAATTATCAAGTCGTCAGTTTCTCGGGTATCTTTGACTTTTACGCGTACTACTTTTTTGTTTACTGCAAATGCGTAGTGACTTTACACGTAAAATAGTTAGAAACATTGCTACATATAACTGTCTAATGTGAATGACTTGTTTCATACAAAAAATGCATCAACCTGTTCATATAAGGACAGGAACAATTTGAATAATTGAATATTGTCCTTTAGGTTGAAAGAAGAGGAAAATATATGTTGGTGTTCTTTATGGGTATTGTACGACGATATATCTCATCGTTAATACACTCCTAATAAGAGACCTTTCAAATAATGATAAAACACTTCAAATGCATTGTCTTGTCATATGTCACCCCTTTTACTTGGGCAGACAAGAATTATTAATTTTCTTCCTTCTTTTTACAAGCTTGTGGTCTTAAGTCGCCAAACACACCGCCCTCGAATCGTTTTCAATTCTGATTATGCTTCCGTCCGACTCCCCGGCAACGTGGCTGGTTCTGTCAGTTAAATAGATAGGTTATAACTTGTTGGCTGAAAGAGTGCATATGAACTAATGGCGCTAGTGTAAGGGAAAGAAATTGCAGCATTAGTAGCAGTGTTTCCAACTCATTCATAAAGTAACTAATTGACGATTTGATTGTATGTTTGTGCAGAATCACTTTGACTTATTTACAACATCTTCTGTGTGTCTGCATCTCTTTCTCTCTCTCTCTCTCTCTCGTCATTGTGCTTTGCTTGTGTGTGTGTGTGCGTGTGTGAGAGAGAGAGAGATTTGAGTCAAGTCGAGTCGCTGCTCACTATCTGCAATGAGTCGAGTCGAGTGGAAGCCGAGTTACTGCTAAGAGAGCTCAGTACGTACTCACGCTACGACTTGGTTATACCCTAGACCAGTGTTTCCCAACCTTTTGCAGGCTGCGGACCCCTTGATTACTTACTAGTTTCTTTGCGGACCCCTGCTCCCACAATCAAGGAAAACATTATATATAAAGTATCAGTAGATCTTTTTGCCTTATCTATAGCTTAAAAAGACGTACAATTTCAATACATGAAAGTACAATTGAATACACTTTGCTAACAATACTGCAATTCGCAAATTAATAGCAATAATAGTAAAAAACTATTGAGTTTGTTTGCTTACTATTTTTCAATGTGATGGCAGTTGTTTTACGTCCGTCAACATTTTCATACGTGGCTTCAAAATTGATGTTTTCAGGCGCAGACCTGGTTGGATATCAAGTCTCTTTCCGTACTTATTTTTCATACAAACAAGTACAGTAAATGTTGACTCACACAAGTAAGTAGTCCCGAAAGACATCAGATGTGATATTCCCTTTCTTGAAACATCAGAATACAAAGACCGCGGATAAATCCAAAAGTCTAGCATTCCTAGTCAACACAAACTGGGAAATACCATCTTCAAGAAGCAATCGCAGGACAACTCAGTAAGCTGGTTTTCATTTGGTGACAACTAATTTTTATTTTTTAGAAAGAAGGTTCTTCATCCAATTGTTTCTTCTCGTAGGGAGCCGGAAGCTAATCTCTCAGCTGAGAACCCAAATAAAGAAAATGCTCCTTCATGTTCCCAAATTTTCATTCGAAAGTTTTGTTTCAGTTGCCGACAGAAAGTCGTTCAGTTTGGGAAAGGAATCGTATTCCTTACTGTCGATTCGGAGAGCTCAACGTGTAGCTTTTTTCCTTTTGCCAGTTTACATTGAAACTAGAACCTTGAATGTAATGTATTCAGAAATGAGAAAATATCTGACTAATAAGCAATTTCCGAAACCCAAAGTAGTCCTTTAGCCTTGGTTCTAATTTCGTATCAACCACAAAAAGTCCCACCTCATCACGCAGCTCGAATAAGAGTCAGGACTCTTCCACGAGATAGCCAGCTTACTTCAAAATGTAATGCTCGTGATCTCTTCCCGTCTTGTTACACATTGCAATGAAAATTTTGGAGTTAAGAGAAAGATTCCGGCGATAACTAAGGGTGCTGCAAGTGGTGGTGAGGTTAAAGGTCTTCATGTTTCTGTCGTCAAGTGCACGTCCCTCATCTTAAACTTCTCTTGAGCTTCAATAAAAGAGTGTGGATGAATCGCCACTCCACGACAAAAACCGGTAAAAGGATCGAAAAGCAATTAACAGACATTCAGACTATTTTCTTGATTTCAATTATGGTACACGACCTACACAGGGTTTACAAACCAAGAAATCTTTGTACAATTTATTTTTAAATAAAAATGGGTTTGTACTCCTAACAAGGCTACACAAAGACAACTAGCCTCTCAGAAAATTTTGATACAAAAGCTCAAAAAATTAAGTTATAGCTGTTTTAAGAATATGAAACACACGAGAGTAAATGAGGGAATTGATATTTAACGTACGTTTTGCGAGAAATACCCCTTCTTTCCCTGTACGCTTCATATCAGACCATTAAATGTTGTTGTTCGTTCACTTTATTTACTGTGTTGGTTTGGGTTTGTTGAGTCTGATATTAACTTAGCTTTCGTGGTCTTTATAAAGGGAAATCTGTATAATATAATGTAAATTCTCGTTACATGACAAAGTATTGCGGCCCCCTTACATGCTTGTCACGGACCCCAGGTTGGGAAACACTGCCCTAGACCATCTCAATGGTTATACTGACAAGGTGAGTGAGTTGTGTTATCTCGACTCGAGCGTTAGGCTTGCCACTCGAGTCTAAAGAATTGACATCACTATCGCGATCAACGTAGATTCCGCCGTGTCCGAAGCTAACCTTGGTGTGTAATACACTGCATATTAACCTGGTCTATTCAAGCTTTACCAGAAATACTGTAATGAGAGCTTAAATGCTCTATTGTAAAGAATCTGCACCAAGGCTCATCCCCGCATTTTCGGATTTTGAATATTATGGAAAGAGGAAAGATAATATTAAAAATTTGGAAAACAAGCAAGATAGCATTTCAGAGCCTATGATATGAGGATTGTAGAGAATTCATATTTAGCTGCTCTAATTGACTACCCAGATTATGGCGTCATCATTTCTTACAGGTTCTCAGCTTAAAACACCTGTTGCTTCATATCATACAGCTCATAAGCGCTGTTGTGACCATTTTCCAAAATTGTAAAATCATTTCTCGTCTTTCCATAATTTTCGAAAAACCGGGAAATTTTGTGGCAAGCCTCTTTGACTGTAAATAGCGAACGGTTGAATACATGACAATTGTTCAGGTGTGTAGTGTATATGTCACTGTTCATGATAACTCATACACTTCTAGTATCGTAAGTACTTGGTTAGCTATATAGAGCGTTCAAGCACTTAGCAACAAGAAAAGGAGAGTCCCTGGGAGAGGAGAATCGATGGTAGTTTATCATTGGCTTCCATGGGATGATCACCTAAGGACTAACTCCCAACCATTTTTTTTTCTGCCGGGTATCGAATCTGGGACCTCTTGATTTCAAAACAGCGAGCTGTACCCAGCGGCGAATCCAGGCTGAATGTTTAGGGCAAGGGGTCGTTTTAGGGTCGTTCGAGCTCAAAACAAGGTATCGGTAAGAGTGTATTGCAAAAAAAGAAAACAAATATCTGTAAAACAAAAACTGTAAATAAAATATACAGTACAAATCAATCTGCTTTCGCAACCGCAATTTTCCTTCTTGAAAGACAAAGACAGTTTGGCACCCACCCCCACCTCTCCAGTCTCGATCCTTAACACTGTTCGACAACTGCTACATGAAGAAAACCATTAGGTCTATTTGTTTTCTGCACCTATCAAACTGACATTTCTAAAACAGGAATATTGGCAAACACTTGCGGGACTGATAGGGTTTATAGCTTATTGTCTGTCAATTGTTAACAAGATGCAGAGATCGGTTTTGAGAAAGGAGAGAGAGCGCAAAATATCACATCTTGAAAAGAAAGAACAGAAATGGCCACCTGCGGTTTCGAAGGTGGACATTTTCTGAGCAAGAACGCCAAGGCAAGTAATTTCTTGCGATGTACTGCTTCATTTGACGTCTGCAACGTAAAAAAAAAAAGTAAGGCTTACCTATTTTTTGCTTTATTTTACATTTATAGTACAAAGTTGAAAAAAAATCAAGGGCTCCAACTCTGGGATGGGTTTTATTTTATTTTTAAAATAAGACTCCTATATCCGCCCCTGGCTGTACCACTTAAGCACCGGGCACACCTTTGTACAATATTTCCAGTGCGTTACACTTATTTGAAGTACTTAAATATCTCTCCCCCATTTTAGCTAAAAAAATAAATAAATAGCATAATCTATTGAAACTATCAAAACGTCTTATTTATGACTTTTGTAATACGTTATCCTATATGTCTTATTTGTAAGAGACTGCAGCGGCCATGGCTTTTATCACTTGGTTTCAAGTCCATTTCGCGCTTCTCCTAAGCCATCACATTCGATTAGCAACTACGGAAACGTTTTTGAACTTGTCGACAACATATAATTTTTATAACAAAGAGAAAAAAAATGGTGCAAATGAGATTAATGTTACAAGGTTGGCAACTTTGCCCTAGATATCCTTTCTTTCCTTCGTTTTTGCTTATTTTTATTCCCGCGTTTTTTTATTTATTGTATCGAATATGTAAGGCCATCTATAAACACAGTCGGTGCCTAAGACAGGTTGTCACGAGCTAGCAACACAGTGCTTGAAACTTCTTTTGACTGTAATGGACGGCGTTGGACGAAACACGACTATAATTGATTATAGGGTGGCAAAGGAGTGTCAGATGTGTGTTTGTGTGTATGCAAGCACAACGATGGTTGGTAGGTGAGCGTGGGCGTGAAAGTTTTTTATTTTTTAGTTTGGTGCTTGTCAATATCTTCCTGCTTTTTGTCTCATTTCTTTCTCAAATCAAATTACGAGTGACTTACCAGTACCATCTTTGCGTGCATAGTAAAGACAATGAAAAACAAAGAGAAGACAAGTGTGTGTTGTGTGTGAGTGAGCGAGCGAGACGAAGAGAGAGAGAGAGAGACGAGAGAGAATATGTGAAGGCTCCTTTGGCGTGGGAATGATTGAACGGTATTTTCTCTCCCATGAGAATCACTGTGTGGTTTCACATACTGGCGATCCATGAGTTCGAACCTGATCGGTCATCCTGAATGAATGAAGCTTACGTCAACTTTCTTCCCCTTCTTTAGAGAGAGAGAGAGAGAGAGAGAGAGAGACTAAAAATTTTCATGCCATCCATCTCTTATCACTCTCTTGTATAGTACATATTTATAATACATTAATATGGATAAAAAATGTTCGATTGATTTTTTTCACAGACCAGAGTTTGTAAAATCTGGTAACATTAAATTATTACACAAGGGCCATTCAAAAACATTCGAGGTCGCTCTTACTACATTTTGTGTAGCCGACGTTTTATACACTAAAGTAAGTTTTATTCATTCCCTTTAAACCATTTTTATAACAACTTACTTCCCTTTAAAAGTTATTTTGCTTCCCATCTATGCTGAATTCTATACTCTTCACAATGAACATCTTCGATCTTCAATATTCTTCATCTTCTCAATTCCTCATATCCACATTTATTGGTTCTTCATAGTAATTGCTTTGAACTCTTCTTTACAATTTGTCGTTCATAACCATATCTGTATTTCACGTGCTTCTCTTCGAACTATAGCTTCTTCAGAAATCGTTCCTCTTCAAAACCTTATTCTCATTCTGTAGTTATCACAATCGCTGTCGTTGAACTCCTATTTCTTCATAATCCTTTCCTCTTTACAGCCGTATCGTCATTGTATGTTCTTTAGGTCATTGAACTAAATCTTCACAAATTATTCCTTGCATGTTCATCACAATCATTACCGCTGAACTAAATCTTCACAAATGATTCCTTCCATGTTCATCACAATCATTACCGCTGAACTAAATTTTCACAAATTATTCCTTCCATGTTCATCACAATTTTTTACCGCTGAACTAAATTTTCACAAATGATTCCTTCCATGTTCATCACAATCATTACCGCTGAACTAAATCTTCACAAATTATTCCTTGCATGTTCATCACAATCATTACCGCTGAACTAAATCTTCACAAATTATTCCTTCCATGTTCATCACAATCATTGCCGCTGAACTAAATCTTCACAAATTGTTCCTTCAATGTTCATCACAATCATTACCGCTGAACTAAATCTTCACAAATTATTCCTTCCATGTTTCTCACTGTCATTATCGTTGAACTAAATCTTTACTACAACTGGTTTTTCACAACCCAATCTTCATTTCATAATTCCTCCATTTTTTTTAAACTATATCTTCACATTCACACTTAATTCCACAACCTTTACAATGTATGTCTTTGAACTTCATTATCTTTACGATCAGTGTCTTTGAATTCCGTCTCCTTCACAACAAGTTTCTCTTCAAAACGGTAATTTCATTCCCTCTTATTGGGAGTCCATGGTTTTCAAGTTCGTATTCTTGACAACTTCCGTCTCTTCCCATTAGGATAACTATCTTTGAACTTCATTTTCTTCACAACACGTTACTCTTCAAAACCATGTCCTCATATCATATTTCTTAAAATATCTTTGAACTGAATTTTCCTCAAAACTTTCCCACTGTTCCTATCCATGTTCTTTCCACAACCACATCTTTGAACTACATGTTTTTATGCACGTTTTATTTAGACTAAATCTACTTCATAACTCATTTTTTATACAGTAATAATATCTTCATTCCATGATTTTCACATCTCCCACTTATATCGGTGTTGGAAGATCAGAGTAAGCTGTAAAGCATATAGGATGAAAATAAATATAAAGAAAGCAAATGAAATTTTTGATTAAAATTGGGGAAACTACAACAAATATAACACGAGAAGTTGAAAATTAGAACTGATATCCAACGTTAAATTATTTGGAAGTAATTGCGAGGGGCTCCGTAAATACCAGGTGTATGCATAAGTTTTTGCCGTTTTTTTTTGATAAAGAAAACACGTAATTTTCAAGGGAAATTAATTTTGTTTTATTCAAAATATTGGCCATCGGCTTCTACACATTTCGCCCATCTTTCAGGTAATTAATGCATACCATGCCAGGAAAACTGCTTGTCTTTTGCGGCAAACCATTCGTCGAGCCATTTTCCAACGTCTTCGAAATTGCTCAACTGCTGCTCTGCGAGCGCGTGCCCCATTGATGCGAAGAGGTGATAGTCAGATGGCGCCATGTCTGGGGAGTACGGCGGGTGCGGAATGATGTCCCATCCAAGCGATTTCAAGGTGTCTTTCACTGGTTTGCTGTGTGAGACGGCGCATTGTCGTGTAACACAATCACTTTGCTATGTCTTCGGGCCCATTCCGGTCGTCTTTCGATCAATGCGTGATTTAAATTAATCATTTGTTGGCGATAGCGTTGTGCATTAACGGTTTCGCTGGGCTTCAAGAGTTCATAATATACAATACCGCTCTGGTCCCACCAGACACAAAGCATGGTCTTCTTGCCGAAGCGATTTGGCCTTGGTATTGAAGGACCGGCTTCGCCAGGTGAAAGTCACGATTTTTTCCGCTTCGGGTTTTCAAAATAAATCCATTTTTCGTCACCCGTCACAATTTGATACAAAAAGTATTTTCTTTCGTGGCGTTGAAGCAGCATTTCACAAGTGACTTTGGGATTTTCCATTTGACGTTCATTTAAATCGTGTGGGACCCATTTACCCAGTTTATTGATCTTCCCCATTGCTCTTAAAAGTTTGCTGATTGTTTCTTGTGACACATTTAATGCTTTTGCCAATTGCTGTTGAGTTTGAGTTGGGCCATCCTCCAATAACACCTGCAATTGCTCGTTTTCGCACTTTTGTGGTCTACCAGAGCGCGCACTGTCTTTCACATTGAAATCACCACTTTTAAATTGTCGAAACCATGTCTCATATATTCTAATCGATGGAGCGTGTTCATCATATGTTTCTACCAGCACACGATGACTTTCAACAGCCTTTTTCTTTTGATTAAACAAGAAAAGCAATGCGTGCCGCAAATGTTCTTTTTCAGGCACAATCTTCGACATGATCACTGAACGATAAAACAAAGACGCTAGTGTTTGGCGGACTTAACTTGTGTGTGTTTGTAGTTTAATGTCAGACGAACAAAATGACGTATGTGTCAAATGAATACGCTGCGAACTTCTCGCTGGCGCCATCTCTTAGGTAAACCGGAAACTACTTATGCATACACCTGGTATTGTCTGATACCGTTCTTGACACAGAACCGTAGGCAGTACTGTACTCCTTTTTAACACAGTGCTCACCAACTTCAATACAGTTTTCATAACGCATGCGCAAGTAGGTCAATATTGGTGAAATAGAAGAATTTTTACTGTTCGTTTAACCACATTCCGATAGCCAATTTGAGTTTTTTTCTTCGGAGGAAAAGTGCAGACCCTTGAGGCAGTGCTTTAATTTAGGAAACGGACGGACATGGTGCTAGATCAGAAGAATAAGGTAGACGACAACGCTTCTCGAAACCACATTCAGGAATTTCTAGGTTTTGTTAACAAACAGTTGCGAGCAAGAACCTTGTGAAAAGGGAGAACACTGGCGCAGTATATCTCGGCGCTTTTCTTTTGATGCTGTCTCGCAAACGTTGGCCCAAATCCGCATAGTAGGATCCTGTCAATTAGCAGCAAAGTATCGTTGAATATCTTGCCGGCAGTGGACTGATATCGAAATTTTGAAGTTTGTTAGGAGCCCTTGCGTTTCCATTGCTTAGATTATTCTTTTATTTCTGTGTTCTAATGATGAACCAACGTTACATCCTCACCCACATACCACAGTTTATCCTTGAAGCATCCAATTTAATTTGTGCGATCTATAGTCAGCGAATTTTGCACTGTGCTACGGAATCTGCATATAAATGTACTTTTGTCATTTCGAACAATTTGTAAAATACCATTATATCATTTGTTTCCATTTGATTTCATGTTATTATATACTGCAGATAACATATTCAACCAAATTTCAAATTTTAAATTGTTCTTATGTATATTGAAAGGAAGTCTTAAAGAATGAAAATCTTTTTATCAGACATTTAGAGAATTTTAGGTTCTGAAATGTGCTACACTGATACAAGCGTTTGAAGTGGAATTTTGTGTCCCGCCTCTCTGGAAAGTGGAAACACTCTCAGGAACAGCCTGCAGAAACTGGCAACCACATTAGTATCCTACATGGTCGATCATCTTCAACACGCTTGATTAAATTCACATGTATCATATTAGCAAAAGGACCATTAACGTAGTATTGTAATCATATACGTAGTGTCATAATGTTAGTCTCCTTTGAACATTATTAACACGGAAAACGCTGCTGAAGTGTGGTTAATTTTACAGGATGTGTGTGTGGGTGTGTGAGGGTTATTCTAGTAGCTGAAAAGCTCGCCCCTTGGCGGGATCGTCATTTTCTTGATTATAGAAGACAGTTTGAACTAAAGACAAAGGAAACAATCAAGTCCTTTCAGATCTGCAATGGGCACAACATTGTTGTTGTGTCAATTGCATAACAGTTAGGATATTCTAGGTCTTATGTTATTACTACTATTGCAGTACTTCTACCACTATTAGGCTTCTTCCATTAGTATTTGAATTTGACTTTTATTTATGGCTTCTAGGCATCTAAGGCTTAGGCCAGGGTAGAACAGAGGAAAGGATGTGGGAAGGTGTCGGCCAGGGCCTAAGTTGAAGGTACCATCCCAGTATTCACCTGGTGCGACTGAGAAAAAACTGGGAAAACCTCAGTCAGGATGGTCGGCCGCTGGGATTGAACCCATAACTTCCAGAATGCTAAGTCAACGCTCTACCACTGCGCAACGACCGCTCGGTTTCTGTTATACTACTGTTTCTACAGCTGCTTTTCATTCTACTGCTACTATTATTACTACAACCCCTTCTACTACTACTACTACTACTACTACTACTACTACTACTACTACTACTAAAACTTCTTCGTTCTTCTATTACTGCTGCTGACAGTACTACAACTATACTTCTAATACTACTACTACTATTACTAATTCATCGTTATTAGTTATTACTATCATACTAATATCACTTCAACTGCTTATGCCACGACTAAATCTACTACTACTACTACTACTGAATCGAACACCTTTTGTTTCACAACAATATGACAATTAGTAGTACCCTTGTGACATTCTAGTAAAAGATTTTCCAAGATGGCTATTAAAACATAATGGAAAAAGGTAGTTGTAATCGGTCCAACCATTTCCAAGTAATGTTAAATATATTTTAATTAATTTCGTTACCATGGATACAAGAATCTGCTGGAACCTGCTCTCGGTCATTAGGAGGAGGTGATAATTGGAATGGGTTCAGTCGTTACATTGTGATTTGCAAATAATATTATGGGTTACTTACGTTACCGTGGACAACAGCGATCAGATTCAATTAATATTGTAACCTGAACACACTAAGAGTGCAATTGATGGCGCTGCCAACTCTATGCAAAATTAGTATATTTTATCGTTTGCACGATGTTTTAAAGAACTTTAGTTACGGATAATCTTCTTAGACATGAATATGTCTTTGTCATAAAGAGTGGGCGTCTAACATAATGTTTTGAAGATGTATAGGGAATGAGTAAAACTTATCTGTCAATTAACTTTATCTAACATTCCGTTATATCTAGCACTACGAGTTATATATCAATGTAACATTCACAATTCCTTTTTTTTATTGTTTAGTTCTAGACCTATATAAGTTTTGAATCAGAAATAATTAGGTAGAAACTGAATGTTACCCCATTGATAGAATACTGCCAGAAGAACATTTTTACGAAATTCTCCCTGGAGCTTTCCCCCCAGCCGCCCCTCAAAGGTTCAAAGTGCCAATATTTACGGCACAGCCATTATCTCTGTTACTAATGATCGGATTAAGTTCAACTTGTTTTTGTTTTGTTTGTAATTAAATGGGCTACAATATTAGCTCTCAAAATATTTAAGTTAAACCTAATAGTTTTTGATAAATTTAAGAAAATATGTGGAAAAAGTAGTTTTTTTTTTACTTTGAAACTTCCGCCATATTTTTTTAAAAAAATAAAAGTTCCTATAAGAGTAATAGCCAATACTTTTTTTAATCTACTGATATACAATTTTATGTATTTAGGCGCGTTGCTAACACTTAGGAGGGGGGAGGGGGAGAAAGCAAAAATGTTTGGCGTGCGACGCGGCCGCCCAGTCGTCGCAAGCAATGTGACTTACTATACTAAGACTTGAATAGTTGATCATGCAATGTGTGAATGAAGTAGATGTAATGGGATTACATCTACTACAAGATGTAAAGTAGATAATTGGGCTTACCGAGGATATAAAACAATATAAAATATGATTTTTTAAAACCATTTCTAATGCTAAAAGCTCCACACTATCTTCCTTAGAATAAATTGGTGAGCTTAAGCATGATAACCTACTACAATGCTCACACGTTGGAGAACAGACAAGTTGGCTTTTCTGCACTCACTGTAACCGTCACATCCTTTTTTGCAAGTACACGATAGATGATGTAACAGATCATCTGGAGCAAATGGTTTGGATGGTATAAGTGGTTTCAGTGTTCTTTTGAAATTTCCATTGTGTTTTATAGTTTCAATTTTCCATCCCTACTCTGTGGCGAAACCACCTCTGAATTCGTACAAAAAAAAATTAAGTAGGTGTTGATGACACGTTTCTGAGATCGGCGGTAGATTTGCCATTTTACTACTGTGATCCAAATTCTTAATTTTAATAAAATGTTCATTATCGAAAAATATCAAGCCATTTAACAGTAAAAATGTAAATAATAATAATAATAATAATAAATGTGCAAATTGTTCTATAAAAACTGCAAAGTGATTGTAAGAAATTGTTCTGTTCGTCAGTGTTTCTTTATCCGATGGTAAATGAAATGTGGCCAGTTTGTTTATGTCAATAGGAAGTCTTGCCCAGTCATCAGCGAGGAAGTTAGAGATCATATTGAGTCAATTGAATAAAAAGTTAGTTAATTTTTGCGCATTAAGACAATTGTATGTAAATACACATATATGTGTACAAACGCATATTTTTATGGTTTCGAGACCTGCTAAAACCTTGGCGATGTGGCTGGTAATTACTACATCGGAGCATGAGTCATTTGTTACTTTCAACAGTGTACCCATCTGATCCGATCAGCAAAATGCAGGTATAACAATGTTTGCAGGTTATATTATTATAAACGCATTTTAAGTGTATTTAAGTATCTACTACCGCTTGCTGAGCCCCCCCCCCTCAAAAAATTTGGTACTGTAATATCGCCACTGAACTGGTGTCCAATATTCGGAGTTATAGATTCCTGCCTGTTGCAACCCCTTACGTCAGGGATTTTACCAGACTTCCACAATGAGAGGATGTTACCCCCAAATTCTTGAGCAACCACCTAACTTTAAATTTTTTACGGTGTAAAATCGATAGAAACCATAGAAAACCTACACCCCCTACTTCGAAACTCTACTTTTGGATTTACACCCAACTCCGTAAATAAAAATTCCAGCAGAGTTACAGTCTTGTATAAATGCTGTTTAAAATCAAACGTGTTCGCTGTGGTAGGTCATTTGTAACGATGGTAAGTTCCTTATATTCTCTTGCCCATAGGTAAAAAGGTCAATCAATAAGAACATCGGTACAAGCAACAAGAGCATTTTTTTTTTAAAGAAACATTATACAGTTTCAAAACCATAATTGCATGTAGAAACTGGTTAAATTACGTTTACTTAAATTTCTAAGCAATTTCCATGCACTATATAAAAATCTGACTTTGATTGATGTTTTCGTCCCGAGCATGTATGTAAAATATACGTGGTCCCAGCCTTTCACCTTGTGGCTCACCCGTAATGTGGTGACGCATGAATTTATCACATGCCCTACGATTTTTTTTTCTTACGGAGATGCTGTTACTTCCCTCCTTTTGAGTTCCCTAACCATCGCCACGAGTTCAGCTGTGTGGATGTACCCTTTCCTTCTCGTCCTTTTGTATGTAACTACCCATTTGACCTTCGCCAAGGTCTGTCCAGACATCATCATCATTATGTCTGTCATACAATGGGAAGTTGTAAGGTTAAATAGAAGAAAAAAAAAGCTGGAGTAGGGGGTGCTCCTCCGACATTTTATTATTTTTATTATTTCATTAACAACTGACTTCTAGAATCAATCTCAATACTCTTTTGGTTTGATATACGGTAAATTCTTTAGAACCCCATTTCTTGGTGTGCTTCGTTAAAGGGGAAAATCACTTGCACAGTCGTATGCACTGAAGCTCACGTTACACTGTAGGTCCCGTCCTTAGGACGTCATTTTCATCCGATGGAAGATTGTCACTCTGTTACTTGTAAATGGGGTGATTAGACAATAAATCAAATAACGTAACGACGTGAAACCAACGGACAAACCAACGAGGCTAAACATTCTTACTGATATAAAGTAGTCAGTAGAGTGTTCGTCTTGTAACCGGAAGGACCCGAGTTCGATTCCCTGTGCCGGCCATCCTGACTGAAGTTTTCTCTGGTTTCCCCCCTCGGTCTCGCCAAGGAAATGCTGGGATAGTGCCTTTAATAAGGTCAAGACCGATTCCTTTCTAAATCCATCCTTTACATTTTATTACCACGTTTTTATTAACTCATTTTCTTGTCTGTCTGTTCGGTACAAATTTTGCAATCGATTTTAAACTCACTTCCCATCATCCGATTTCTTTGAAATTTTGTAAATTTGCTTGCTTCCGATGACAATACAATATTCAATCATTAGATATATGACAGAATAATCCAGTTAACTGTAATTAATTAATTAAAATAATTCGAAATTATCCTTAAATGCACGCAACACCGCAACTATTTTGTGAAATTTGGGCTGCCTATCTCGCAGAGAGTTTTTATACATAAAAATAATAAAAAAATATGTTTTTTTAAAAATTACGCTTTTTTTAAGATGGACTAAAAAGTAAAAAATAATAAATAGAATTAATCTTATGAATCGGAAAATAAAAGCGTGGGTGCTCTTGCTTACCTTATCATAATATCTAAGAGCACCCACGCTTTTATCTTCCGATTCATAAGATTAATTCAATTTATTATTTTTTACTTTTTAGTTCATCTTAAAAAAGCGTGTTTTTTAAAATCCTTTGTTAATTTTTTTGTTTGTTTATTGTTATCTAAAATGGCCGAAGTTGGACTGTATCTGGATAAATAAATAAAGACGAAATCGCTGGTTGGTTATCCATAAAAGCCAAACATGGAAACATTGGACGAAGGTTAGATTCAAAACTGGGTCGCGCACACTTAAGGGCTTTCTTAGCCGCATTATAAGAAACATAAGGGGCCCCCCTTGCGTCCGTCCCCACATTTGCATCATCTTTCAAAATATTTCAAAATCTAAGGGCATTACCAAAATTTTTAGAACAGAGTGCACTAGTATTTACAATTTACTATCAAATCCAATGGGCAGAGATCTTAATATCTTCTCCATAGATGAGTAATGAGACTTAAATTATATAATGACGTCATACGTATCACTCATCTATGTAGAAGATTCTTGAGATCGCTGTTCATTGGATTTCATAGTAATTTATAAGTACGAGTGCACACTATGTTCTGAAATTTTTGATAGTGCTCTTAGATTTTGGAATCTTGTGAAAAATGACAAAAACTGGTGGTGGGAGCGAGGAGTGCTCTTAACACCGAAAGGTAAAAAACGCATACAAAACTTCCAGTTTGTTGATGCAATGGTTCTGCACGCTTAAACTGAAAACTTTTTCGACTGTGTCTTTTCTCCACTCTGTTGATCTTTATTACGTTATTTTCTCTAGTTCACAATGGTTCGTGGTGTCGCCAAATCTTGAAACGTTAATTTAACTCATTTCCCGACGTCATAGAATGATTAAATTTTGCATAGCGACGTAAGTCACGTGACAATACAATACTCCATTGTTACTTTCATATATTTCTATATATTTTAAAAGAAGTTTACAAAAGTAACAAAATTTTTCAAAGCATATGTTATTATTATTATTTAAATATGGATTTCTTTATCCTGTAAAAAATACTAGCCTGGGTTTGACTGGTTGCAGAACACTTTAGGATTTGGGTAACAAAATATTTAGCTTCAGAAAATGTATCCGAACACCGAAATAACTCAATAATAATAATAATATTTTTAAAGACATACTTTCTTTAAATAATTCGTACTAAAAAGTAAAAAAAAAAATAAAAAAAAAATGCGTGAATAAAAAGAAAAACACTTGGTACGCTCTCATATACAGTCACTTTATAAATCTTGAATTGGCGCGCCCCATGCTTTTCTTTTTAGTCACGCTTTTTTTTTTTACTTTTTAGTACGAATTATTTAAGAAAAGTATGCCTTTAAAAAGTTTCTTTATTATTATTTTTTTTTTCTTTCACAGTTTTCCCTTCGATATATTTATTTTCTCTTTCCTCAAATTTTTAAAAGTCAGTCCCTGATTTGTCCCTTGTGGCCAGGTAACCTCAGTTCTTAGCTTCTCTTATTGTTCCGTTACGTTTGTCCCTCTCAGGACAATTTCCAAACGTGGCATAATCTCGCACGGACTCGTTAAAACTTCATGTATCGCCAGATTTAAGATTCGTCTTAAGAGACCTCCGTACCTACGATGCGAGAGTGTGTGTGAGCTTTCATATATTTTTTTCAAGATATTGGACAAATGACAAGCAACAATGACAGTTTGGAAAGCGGCCCCAACAATACTTGTGAATGTGTATCAAAATGAACTATCTGAGGTTGTGACAGCCACCGGGTCTCGCTTCCAGAAGAAGAAGCGGTAGTCGACACTAGCGTGCCCAACAGATGGCGTGCGACACTGCGAACTTTAGAAGAGTGTATGTTCTTCGTTATTTTAATTATTATTAATAATATTAAAACATTAAATAAAGGGACCTAAATACTTGATCATTGACGAAGGCATTTTGTTAATTAATTATTTACAGTTTGTAAATAATTAAGTGTTAAAGTACAACGTTTGCTATAGTTTATTGTACCTGTCTCAGCATAATCTGGCAGAGCAGTTTATGTTTTGTAGAAAGATAGTACTGAAGCCCAAATATTATATGTGCGGCTATTAGTAAACTGTTTGTTTAATTTAAGTAACACCTCACTTCTTGTTATTGCGAGAGGAAATTGCGAGAGGTCTGTTGGAAATTCGAGAGTAGTGATTTCTTGGTGGACACGAGAGATGTATATTTTCTTGCTGGGCCCCTTGGTTTTCCCCGCTTCTTGGGAAGCACGAGAGATTAAACTAGATCTCTGATTATTCGAGAGACCAATCTACGAGAGATTACCCGTTGGTGCGGAAATCTCTTGTCCTAGTAAGAAGTCCACGTAAAAGCATACCTCGTCTGTGGGGAATCACTACGTGCCATCAGAGGAATCTGTCTCGTCGTGTTTCAAGCCATCTTGAAGGTGGATGTTCTGTCATCAACCTTTTGTGGTAGTTCTGAGGCCTCGACTGTTCGGAGGAGTCCTGAAACTGCTACTGGCGCTCGATCTCGAAGCTGGGATGCAGGAACCGTTATAAGGTTTTGACTGTTTATTTTAGCTGATAAATTAGAGTCCGTATTTGATGACACCATACGTTTACGCAAAATTAACGTCAAAATCTCAGATTTGATACACAATCACAAGTATTATTGGGGGCAATTTTCAAAATGTCATTGTTGCTTGTCCTTTTGTCCAATATCTTTAAATATATGGAAACTCTCTCTCTCTCTCTCTCTCTCTCTCTCTCTCTCTCTCTCTCTCTCTCTC
>JAGDQP010004110.1:50766-63014 GCA_022664845.1 Lepisma saccharinum | reverse complement strand
CTCTCTCTCTCTCTCTCTCTCTCTCTCTCTCTCTCTCTCTCTCTCTCACACACACACACACACACACACACACTTGCACCGTAGGTACAGAGACCTTTAACAATGAGGCTTGTTCTTGGCGACATTAAGGTTCTCTCGTTGATCTTCACAAAGTGGTGCAAAGTAAAGTAGACGCAGTGTTGTCAGGTGGAGGGAAATTTCCCTGAAAACGGGAAAATCTGACACCCCACCCCACCAAAAAAAGGCGAAAGGGGAAAAAATTAAAAACCGGGAGATTTTGTTCCATCTTTTTGGTAAAAAAAAAACGCCATTAATTTTTAAAGAAAACTTAGAATCCGGGATTTTTTTTTTACGAAAAACGGGAAATTTTTCAGTATTTTGAGGGAAATAGTGCGACGGGAACCTGACAACACTAAGTAGACTAGGCGGTGATGTCATGTTGCTGAAAAGGTCTCTTCACACATGGATCCCCCTTTTTGCACTTTTAGTTCTGCTAATGGCTTCTTCCTGGTCTCATCAAACTGGTGACTAAAAGTTTTTCATTCACTCTATTCGAAAATGGATTCATAAGAGAAAATAAGACGGGCTGAAAATAAATATACGATCGGCTTTGTATACTGTGGGTGCTTTACAACAAAAATGTTGCTTGGCTCAAATTTGCGTATTAAAATTTAAAATAATAGCTGACATGAAATTGACAACAATACTTAAAAAATAAGACAATTTCATAGTGATTCTGCGGTTGTTAAATCTCTAAGAATTTTGCCATACTCTTTTGCAACCAGTATGTTTAAATTACGTACTAGCATGCAATAGATCTCTGTTTCATTTTTTAAATTTAAATGAGGAAGCTTTAACGCCATCGTTCAACAAAATTAAGTTGATAAATTTGTTTAAATTTGAATATGGAGACGTTGAACAATCTTACTTATCACATATCATTATACAACAAAAAGCCAATTTTCTTTTTGAATTAAAGAAAGCCCCTTCCTTGTTCAGCTAGTGAGGATGTGCCTCAGAGACCCCTTAAGCGGAATACATATAGATAATAACATGTCTGATAGTTTCGAGATTCGCAGCGGATTGAAACAAGGTCGCGCCTTTTCACGACTACTGTTTAACTATGCGTTAGAATATGTGCGGGTGATGTAGATTTTAATAGGGGGCGATATAAATGCAATACAATGTAACACCGATGTCTTAGTAGAAGCTTGCAATGAGATAGGTCTACAGGTGAACGTAGAGAAAACGAAATATATGATAACAGGCCGAAACACAGGGAATGAAGGAAATAGATACTTTGAGTGAGAACATAGAGGAAGTAAATAAATTTGAATACTTGAGAGCGCATGTAACAAACAAGAAATAGTTAACGTAAGAAACAGAGAGTCGCTTAGCATGGAGCAACGCATTTTTATATTGCGTCCAGGCTCCAGAATTTCCTAAGCTCGCGATTAATATCAAGAAAGCTGAAACAGATAATATTCAGAACAGTTATTTTTTTCGGTAATAACTTTATGGTTGCGAAAGTTGGAGTACGTTCTGCTAGATGAATATAAATTGCGTGGGTTTGAAAATAAAGGCTTTAAGAAAGATATATGGGCCGAAACGGGACGAGATGATCAGAGAATGGAGAAGACTGCATAATGAACTCCACAGACTGTATGATTCAACAGATGTAGGAATAATGAAATCAGGACGACTAATATGGGGAGGGCATGTACCTCGAATGGGGTACAAACCGGGAATATATACCATTGTGGTTGGGAAGTCGGAGGGAAAGAGATCCTTGGGGAGACCGAGACTGAGTTATCGTTGGGATGTCAATACTTGAAGGGACCATCTAGAGGTAGGTGTTCGTGATAAAGACTGGCTTGATCTTTCTCAGGATAGAATCAAGCGGCGAACACTTGTTACTACGGCGATGAACTTGCAATTTTCGCAAGCCAAAGAGTTAGTTAATAATTTGATCTTGGTAAGAAAATTATTCTTTCGGAACGGGATCAGGATGGGAAGAAATCATTTCCCGAAAATCTAGACATTTTCGGCACAGAATCAGTAATTCCCGATTTTTGGGAAATTCCGATATCTGCAAACTTTTCGACGTCTTGGGATATCCCGATTTTGTAAGGCTTCGTGATGTCTGGAAATTCTTAGTTGTCAAATCTTCATGACGTCATAGAAATTTCCAACAGTCGGTATCGAATTTTCTGAAAATCGAGACCAGAACGGGATAGTTATCTTGATTGTTTTCCCGAATTTTTTTCTAACGTCTACTGTACGGGTGTGTCGCAACAAATGATGAAACAGTATATATGCTGAAAAAGAAAATTTGAGAACTTCTAGTATAATGGCTAACTCAAAAGGCCATCTGGTGGTGTCGGAAGCAACTGAAGTATGAATGATAAAGCGATTATCTACGTATCTATGACGTGTTGATGTATTATTTTCTTTATTTTCCGTTTGAAGTTCACGTCTTCCGTTACTTGTATATGTCATACGTAATTATTTGTGAATCACGCTTCTGTGCCGTCAGGGTGTGTTTGTATGATGTGTGATGAAAACTTGAAGGAATGGGGACAGCTTGTCAGCTGAGGAGACGGCTGCTGCCAGTCGTATTCTTGACTGACATTACAAATGCAGTTGCAGTAGTGTTTCGCAAATGAAGCGGATCTCATTGTGTTGCAGACCGCTGTTAAAGACTTTGACAGCACCAATTAATAAAACGTTTGAATGGAGCAGACATAAAATGCATTACATCCAATCGAGAGCGCCATTGGTTGGTTGGTTGGGCTAGTTGTGGGTGCAGTCTTTTTCTGGTCGGGAGTTTGGAGGTTACAATAACCTTTTCAGCGTCAGATAAGCCTTAGTTCTTTTCTATTAATTTCTTTCCTTCCCTAAAAATGACGTAAGTTTCATAGTGTGTTTAACAGCACACGTCTTCCTCGTTTTTAACTTCCTTCAGGGGACGGTTTTTTATTTTATTTCATGGATATAATTGGGTTAACGGGTGTGATGTTTTTTTTTTTTTTTTTTTTTTTAGGGTGACGAAAAGCTTCCTTCTCCTAATTGAATTTGAAGGATTGAGAGAAGGTTAGAAACATACATCCACTCGTCGGACATATTTAAAGGAAGTGAAAAATTACGTACACATGCATATATTAGGGATATTCAAGTAGATCCGGGATTAGATCCAATATCCAGATCAACAGATATACGGATTAAGATCGGAGATAAGAAAAGACAGATCAAAACTGGTTCGGATCCAGAGACCCAAATAATCGGATTCAGATAAAGAAAAGAGAGATCAAAACTGTAGCTTCGATCTGGATCTAGAGCCCAAATAATCGGATTCAGATCGGAGAAAAGAGAGATCAAAAGTGTAGCTTTTATGTGGATCCAGAGACCCAGATATTCGGATTAAGATCGGAGATAAGAAAAGACAGATCAAGACTGTATCTTCGATCCGGATCCAGAGCCCAAATAATCTGATTCAGATCGGAGAAAAGAGAGATCAAAAGTGTAGCTTTTATGTGGATCGAGATATCCAGACATTCGGATTAAAGAGAGATTAAAACTGTAGTTTCGTAGAGGAAGCTTTTTAAATCCCTCATTCGAGGAGTAGTTTTATAAATTCGAAGCGTTTTGTGTACGTGCTTTGTGTGTGTGTGTGTGTGTGTGTGCGTGTGTGCGAGAAGGGGGGGGGGGGAGTCGCGAACGAAAATTATATATATTTAAGAATATTGTTTCTCCGTTTTTCACATAATATCCAAAAGTATTTATTTCTTAGAGTAGAACATCTTTATTGATAATATTTATGTGTATGTTTTCAGAATGTCTCACTTCTAAAGTGACTTTCCCACACTCAAAAAAATAATATGGTTGGAGTAAGTAAGCTTTTATTGTCATTATGACAATACACATGGTTAGATGCATTGTCATATTTACAATACTGTGAACAATATTTAATGGTAAAGTTCCTGTTTCAAGTTAAATTAGATTTCTTTTTAACATTGTAGCCAATTATACACCAATGCATAGTTGAATTACCAATGGGGGAATATTTAGAAACTGGCCTAGGGTACCATACAGTATAGTTGCGATAGTCATACGACACTGTCGTTATAACTCGATGAGCGATTCATAAACAATAACAAGGTATATTTTACACTCACTTAAAAAAAAATTCAAGTAAGTATGTAAATCCCCAAGATATCGTAATTCTTCCTCATCCTTAACTGCCCCTCAGACATTTGTCTAATTTTTCTAAATTCAAACCACATAGTGTGCCACATACCTGTTTTGATCTAATGACTATACTTCTTTCATTTTCTGCGCATGCGCATCCAACAACCATACAATATTATTCGAACAGCAGTAGATATATTTCCAAACTTGTAGGTCATGAAGCAGTATTGTTCAATTAGCCATGCATATAATTTCCCCCAGAAATGTAACATTAAGCAATAATTGTTTAGAAATTACAACTGTACAACAATAGTAGATAGAAACAACTTAGCACAAGGGTATCGTTACAGTAGTACAATGGTTACGATTACTATAAATGTTAACAATACAGTTTAGCAGTGCAAATATACAGTGGTTGGATTTACCAGTTATTTTCTGTACAGAATCTTTTAAATCAAGAATAATATTTCATACATAAGGAGTCTTATAGTGTTGGCATTGTGGACGTTTAGGTTACTGATTAACTACACAGGAAGTTTTCTTTTTATGCGGATACATAAGTTCATAGGCCACCAACGGGAAAGTCCCGAACTCAAGTTTCAGTTTTGCAGCCTACTCTTTCCACCCATTCCCAGTGAATTTCATGACCTGTGCACCCTTATCACCCGGTTTGTAAGCAATGAAGAAGAAGAAGAAAAAGAAACATTCAGATACATACAATATACGTGCTTATAACCGAGTAATTTTAATCGTAATAATAACTGTTCTTATCCACTCACAAAGATTATCTTCTAGTTCCTACGAAATGTTGCCATTTGCTGTTGTTCGTTTTGCTTTACGAAAAGAGATGGCGCTGTACGTGTTAGTGATCAAGGATGGAAGTACACGTGTTTGAGGAAAGAGATTCACATCATATTCTTATTTTTAAATGCATTTATTCATCGCTGCTCAAAATGAGTTCATCACGTTTATTGTTTAGTCTGCTTGCGGAGCAAAAGCATTTTAACCTTTCACTAACAGAGTGCATTAAAGTAAGCAAGTGTTTTATTATGTGTCTTGTTCCTATTTTCCGTTCGTATTTTTAAAACTCATGCATATTGTGTGGTTTTTTGCAATTCACTTACGTCATAAATGTATGTAGCTTGGCGTTCACTTATAGTTTTTTCTCGCATGTGCATTTGCAAAACTGTCATGGTGCCAAATGAGTAGGTGGATTTGTGTGAAATGGGGATTCTTTCTCACTAGACAGAAAAAGATAACTCCACAAACTACTCAGATCCTTTTCAATGCTAATACTTGTTATGTGATAAAATCGCATTATTTCTAACGAAAATTCCGAAAGCGATACACTAAATCAGAAAAGCGGAATATTTTCACACTTTTCTCGATGAGAAACAGTTACTTTTAATCGAAAAGAGAGTTATTTTTAACGAAATACTCGCTTTGGATAGAAAATGTGATCTTTTCAGATGGGATTTCGATGCTTTATGTAATGTAATCTATTCATCAAACTTGAAAGGTTGATTTCTCATCTTTTTAAAATGATTCGCGATGTATTATGGATTATGTTTCTTATCCAGCATTTGCTATCGCGAAGGTTATCGAAATACGAAGCCCTACTGTGGAGTTAATAGCGTTTTAGTTAAAAATAACAACAGATGACCTGATAACTTTTCTCAGTGACAACAATATACAAGAAGCCAGGAGCAAGATGTATACAAGAAATCTTTGAGCGTTGTTTTTAATGCCTAGCCCTTTCGAAGGTTTTTTCTCGTAGTTGTTCCGCTACCACAGGCGATAGAGCATTTGACAACTGGCCGTGATGTAGCAGGTTCAATTTCGTGCAAAGTCAAGCTTCTTTTTCTATCTACTTATGAATAAATGTTCTAACGTTTTATTACGTGGTTGACATGTTCAAAGATGAACATTTTATCTGAATATATGGAAATTCACCCTCCACCCCATAAAAAGAGAGATTACATTCCCACCGAAAAGAGCTACCTATCCAGTCTCTTTTTTTTTTCGAGCGGATTTTTTTTTTCTCCATGAAAATCCGCTCTATTTTAACATCACACGCACCAAAAGGTCCTGTCTAATACTCTCAATTTGTCTGTCACTGTACTGCTTTACGTCCTATATGGTTGTTGGTTTTGTCTGGTAAACGGTTTCTTTCAAATGTTTCCAAAGGAAAAAGCCCGGAGGGCTGAGATCTGTAGATAATAAAGGCCAATTCAGATCGACAAAATTGGGAAATAAACGCTGAAAACAGTTGATGAAGAGCTGCCATACTCGAACGAGCTGTATGTGCTCTCGCCCCGTCTCGTTGAAACCGTGCACGTTAGCAGGTTTGGGGGAAGAATTTATTTATTATGACTGTGTAGCGTTCTGCATTTATTATAATCGGTCTCCTATTGTTATCTACAATGAAATCCGGCTCAGTAATGGAGGAAGGTGAGACGTCACACCAAGTAGTCTCTTTTGGGCTGTGTAATGGCCTGTGGTGAAGTTCACGGGGACTTTCCCTCCTTAAGTACGTTGGTTGGCTGTAACTAACTGTGTTTGGAAAAACAGCTCTACTGCATCCCACACCGATCGATCCTTCATAGTTAACTAAACTCCAGGCTGGTGCAGTGATCATTAAGCAGTGGTTGTCAGTGTTACCTATTCGCACTACCAAAAATATAGTACTGAAAACCACCAGTAAGTTATGTCCATCACCGTTTTTTTTTTTATCGTTGTACCAAGTTGGAAATGCTGCTCCTACAAATTCAAGCCTAGAGAGTTTAAACGTTCAGAAAGAAAGTTCATAGCCATTTCAAGAGTTCATTGTTAAAATCGCTTGATTGTTGCCGTGAATATTTAAACCTATAACAATGAAGCTCTTTCAACAATGAACAAATAAGAAAATAAAAAAAATCGTCATGGCTTCTCGGAAAGTTTGAACTCTTTAGGCTTGAATTTGTAGAAGCAGCATTGAAATTTCGTACAACAAAAAAGTACGTTAGAGACATACGGAGGTAGTCCTGCCATCTATCATTAAGAAATCGTTGCTTTATACCACCCTAAGTGAAGTTGCATTGCACATAATACTAGCTAAATTGAAACTCAAGCAAACTCGTACTATGTCAAGAAAATCAATGCAAGTTTTTTGCAGTCTTGCATCCTGCCCCTTGTTGTTATGAGAAAAGATGCTACACATTATCGGTTATTCACGTCGTCTTTTAATCGAAACAAACTGTGGTTTATAACCAATAGTCTTCAACAAAATCATTCAAGACTTACTCACTAGTTGTTGCAATGTATGCAGAACGCAATTAACGACGATTAGAAGCACGGAATTCTTGTTTTGTTACCAGACAGGAGTATAGTATACCGTAGATGATTTCCGAAAAATATTGTTTTGCTCATCGCCAGAAGAAACAAGTCTCTGTAGCATGTTGGTTAGCGTGTTCAACTCTCACGCCTGGGGTCGTGAGTTCAAACCCTGGCGAACAAAATATTTTCTTTTAATTTTAATTCAAATTACTGTATTTTTGAAATAATAAAATATAGGTTAACCATATAGAATAAAATATATTGAAATAGAATAAAAACAATGTTGACATTAATAGGAGAAATGCTGTTGAGAAAGACAGTTAAGTAATTCATAGGAAAAATTTTCAGGACTTTTAAATTGTAAGTATGTAAAGTCTACTGCCTATGACTTTAAACTGCGAAACTTAGAATATTGAGTTAAAATCTCGGAATATTTTTTAATTTGTTTTGTTCTTTCTAAGATATGAAATAAGGAGCTGTTCGCAAAGCAAATATTTATGGTAATGTATTTTAATTATTTTTTATTAATAAGAGTGGATGGGAAGAGTATCATTTCTCTTCGTCTAAAAATGCGAATAGGATAAGCATTAAATAAAATTATATGGCTTTAGATAGCCTTTACTGCCGTCCACAGGCAAAAGACCAAAATAGAGTTATTTAATAAAAGGTGGACAGACCCTTGGAAGTCAATCTCGGCCAAATTTGGAGACACGGGTTTTTGTTTTTGGACGTCGCCGTTTTCCTGTAAGAAATCGAAGGGTTTCACTTCTCATTTACTGCAAATACAAATAAAGACGAAACTGAAAATAATAAAATGAAACCGCTTTTCTATAAAAAAAAAAAAAAAAAAAGAAATCAGTGACGTTACTTCTTCTTTACTTAAAATACGGATAATAAGAGCAAGAATGAAGTTAAAATAGAGACTTTTTTTTCTGTAATAAAGCAATTTATGTAACTTCCCGTTTTTAAAATGGGGAGGCGAACTCGGTAGCCGTATGCTCTAGGGGCTGGGCTGCACTTTATGAAGTTGTGGGTTCAAATCCCGCCTGGGGCATTGATGTTTGTGTATTTTAAAGCTTTATGCATTTATATTCTTGACAGATAGTACATCCTTAATGGTTCTAACGCACTTCAAATGAAAGCTATAGATTTATTGGCAAAGCAATTCTAAAGATAATTATTCAAGATGAACAGAATAAATACTTGTCATGATAAAATTATATAAATGGCAACACTCGTAAATATTGTTTTCTAAATTTATTCCCTTATTATTGTGTCAGTCACTTGTTTACACAATAATAATGTAATGTTGAAACTTGTTTATGGACAGACAAGGTTAATTGTGTAGTTTTCATAAGAATAGCAGTCTCAGTATTTTATTGTAGTGACAAGAAATCAGGGTTGCATTATCTGCAACTTTGTCATGTATGTCTGTCAAAAGACGGTTTACAAATAGTATTCAATTATTTAACAAATACGTACTTAGAAGTAACATACGCCAGGTGTTAGAGATCGATTTTGATGAAAATGTGTGTGTAGGTACAGTGCCTAGGTAACCCTTCGCAACCAAAATTATAGGTGATGCCGTCAACAAATAACGACAGGGGAATCCGACAACTGTGGGACGTAGAGAGGAAGTAAATCCAATACAGAGTACGGAAAACACCTTTTCTTTTGTAAACTGTTTTGTATATATTGGAAGCAAATGTGTATTAATGGTTACTGAACAGGAGACAATACAAGCTGGAGGGTATGACTACAATGGCCGCCATCTTGACTATGTTTCAAAAATGTTAAATAGTAAGTAAGTGGGTCGTGTGATATATCAGTCTGTGCTGGAATGTTCCAAGAAACCCAATGGCAAAGTAAGTTTTGGCATAACTCTAATCCTGTACGACAAAATGACACGTGAAATTGACTTGGAGAATATATGAGCCGAATGATGAAAAAACATTTTGTTGAAACAGTTGAAGGAACGAAAACCAAACGGTTACATAAGAGGTATCGTTATGTTGAAAAAATAGGATCCTCATGGATGCAACATGAAGTGCACTATATAGTTTTAAATACACTAACGGAAGATGAAGTCCAAATTTCAAGAAGGCGTAATGCTAGGTGAAAGTTACCTTCTCCAGGTCAGTTTGACGTGTCATTTTGTCGTACAGGATTTTCCAAAATTGACTTCGTCATTGGGTTTCTAGGAATATTCCAGCATAGATTGACATATCACATGACCCACTTACTATTTTAAAATTTTGAAATATAGTCAAGATGACCGCTTTTAAGTTGGCGGCCATTGTAGTCATGCCCTCAGCATGTATTGGCTCCTGTCCAGTATCCATTAATAACCGTTTGCTTTCAATATATGTAACAGTTTTTAAAAGAAAAGGCGTTTTCCGTATTCTGTATTCGATTTACTTGCTCTCTCTCTACGATCCATCTTTCTCGGGTTCCCCTGTCGTTATTTGTTGACCATAGCAGCTATAATTTTGGCTGTGAAGGTTTACCTAGGCACTGTACCTACATACGAATGTTCATCAAAATCGGGCTCTGACGCATGGCGAGTGTTCCTTGTTAGCTGAAATCTGAATATCCTGCTCCGCGATTAATCTGTGAGAAATCGTCGTTAATATAAATTGGAAATTCACTCCGCTACTTTTATGCCAGAGCTGAAACGGGTCACCGGGACAAACGGCTCATTCGGGTCAAGGTGTGGATCGGGTCACCGGGTCTATGCTTGCGACCGGTGACCCGATGGCTTGGAGGACAAAGCATTGTCTTTCATTTTTTCCTTATGACTTTTCGGCAGAGTAGTAAAAACATGTGTGAAAAGTTTTCTATTCCCGAAAAAAACAATACCCGCGGGGATGTTAAAATATGTCTCCCCTCGGGAACAGCTATCCTCAAAGAATTTGTGAATCCAACAAATAAAATACTGGATTGATTCAAGCCACCCAGAAACAAGATTACGTCAAATCGAGTCAAGACGGAGCTCGAAATTGGGTCAGTTGTTACGATTCGAATATCGGGTACCCAGATCACAAAGTTAGTCTGGTCATTTGGGTCAATACCGGGTAACCGAGAGTCAGTCGCGTCATTCGGATCAAGTTTCGGACCGTGTCACCAACGCGCAGGTCAGGCGGGGTCGCTATAAGTTATCTCTGATTTTGTTGTTGCGCTAACTTGTGCTACAGACAGACGAACAAATTTAAAGTTTGTGATGGACCTTAGCGGTTGACAATCGAAATTCCGGCAACTTTTGAACAGTGCTCGAAATGGAAATTTAGAAATGACGATATGTGCCGTTATAAGAAGAAAAATACAAAGAAGCACCGGTGTACCATACCGGCGTTTATCGTCTCATTTCGAGCACTGTCTCTGGACCTAAGATCTGCCGGATTTCCGAAAATTTCTGTATATGTTTAACAGAAAAGGACTACGTATACTGTGCTCTAAAGAAAGAAAATTGAACACTGAATGGAAAGCAAATTTTAGTTTCTATTTTTATGTTTTTCAGAAGTTGGTTAATTCTTAAATTTAATTAACATTTATTTTAAAATATTTTTGTTGCTAGTAAGCAAGAAAAAGGTCAGAAACAGCGTCAAGATGTTAAAAAATCCAACTAATGCAATGTCATCCAGCGTTCAAAAAGACAAACATACGTACCAGATAAACCCTACTGTTCGCAGACGGTAGTAAGCATGACCAAAGATGTGATTCTGGAGTACAGCGCCGTCAAAACATAAACGGCGCCTCCAGAAAACAATAGCGGTTCAACGCGGTAAATTTAAAAATGCGATGCCCCAAAACTATGAAACCGGCATATTGATTTTTTTTTTTTTTTTTTTGGACCCACCTTGCCACCTCTCAGCATCCTTTGCTCAACTCCGCTTCGCGCGTCTGAGGGACACAACGAACTAAAGATGTTCTCCACGAAGTTGGGGTGGGCCATCCCCGTTTTCTGTCTCCACACCTCGGCCCCTGACACGGCGTCGGGGTGCGGAGTCAGTAGGACCTTTTCCACAGTTAAAATAACAAATAAAAAAAATAGTAAAAAAGGAATTTAAGAGACGGGAGGGTTATGGGGATGGTTCTTTGGCCCAGTTCCCGATGGATAAACCTGGACCCTGTTTCCGCGGTTGGGGGAATTAATTCTTTTTTTTCTCTTCTTTTTAATATCATATATATTTCATTAGACTTGAGTATACAACACAGTTTAATTTTAGTTTTGTTAAGTTCTATCTTTAGTTTTTAACACATGTCTTCTATTTATTTATTTATTTATATATTTTGAATTATTTTTATTGTTGTTATTTCCTCCCCTTCACTTTATTGATTTATTTTTTATGTTTCCTTTGGGTATTCTTTCACACATCCAGTCACACCACAAATCCTCGCGTTTTTGTTTATTAGTTATTCACGTTTTTAAATCTTATTATTAGATCGTATAACAAAATTTTATTATTGATTTGCTGATCTTCCTCTTTTTCTAGCTTAAACCTGATACTATAATTTTTATATGTTCAAAATTATTTAGCCATGTTTCCTTGAAAATTGCAATATATTTTATCTGTATTATTATTTCCTATACTAACTAACTAACTAACTCTATGGCTTATGGAACTCGCAAGTTCATCGCCGCAGCAACAAACGTTCGCCATTGGATTCTATCCTGGGCAGTATCAAGCCAGTTTTCATCACGAACACCTACTTCTCGAAGATCTCTTCTAATATTGTCCTCCCAA
>JAGDQP010004110.1:0-45766 GCA_022664845.1 Lepisma saccharinum | reverse complement strand
TCGAGTACGTATCGTAACGTACGATAGTCTTTCGTTTACGAACTCTATATTCTGAACCGCCTGAAGGATACTATTCTTAATGAGGAACCCTGTTCCGAAATCGTGAGACTGTTCCCCCGTAGTAGAAAGTGTACTTGCCCTGTGGGATGCTATCTTGACCCTCCCACCGAACTTCTTGTATCGCTAATATGTCTAGCTCGTACTTCTCGGTCTCGCGTACCGCCACCTGAAGAGCGCCCGTTGGTATAATGTTCGTACGTTCCACGTTCCTATTCTAAGATCTTTCTTAATCCTGTTCATAGAGCCCCCTGAAGCAGTCCCAGCCCGGAGATCCGAATGAGGGACTAGTTTACCTCCGGAATATTTTACCCCAGGAGAATCCATGAACCATCTGTTACTAATATTAATATTTATTAGAACGAAAAACAATTAAACTATCAAAATATTACAATAAATCATATGCATCTTGATGAAACAAAATCCCTAAGAGTATTCGTAGAGAAAAGTTAATTTCTGGTCCCATTTTATTCTAAGTATATTATTCTGGTCCCATATATATTGATTGCCGGATTTTTTTATTGTCAACTTGTATTTGAAAAAAATAAACTACATACATATTTCTTCCTAAGCCTCGTTTTTCATACCAAGCAGCCGTGGCTCAGTGGTACAGCGGTAGCTTACCTCTCCGGTTGTTGTGGGTTCAATCCCAGCGGTCTACCATCCTGTTTTTTTTTTTCCTCAGTCACACCAGGCAAGTGCCGGAACTGGCCCTGGCTGAAATTTCCCCCCATGCTTTCCTCTTCCCTATCTATGGCTGAGCCTTAGACGCCAAAAGACCATAAATAAAATTCAGTCCTTCGTCATATTCAAGGATGCATAAAAATTAAGTATGATGGCTTATCAACAATCGTACGCTACAGTACGTAAAGTGGAACGTTCTGTGCAAAAGAAAATAAAATGTGTTGAGAAATTTGGCCTCGATGCAGATTGAAGAGGAGGTCAAAAATGTATGAGAACGTAGGTGGCAGGCAGATTAAGGACTATATAGTTCAACCATTTCATCTTCACTCTGGTTGCTGCCTCTTGGTAGTCTTTGTGTCTTCGCTTACTCAAGGAGCGAGTATCATGGACCAGATGATAATATCGGTGGCTCACGCTCAGCCAGCTGCAAACCAAAATGGTCTCCTCTTTTTTAAGACATACTTCAGTCAAATAGTTTCTTCTGTGGTTAAATGATTCGTTTCGCCGCTTAAAAGAGACCTGGAAAAACTGGTCCAGCAGACAGCTTTGGATACACGGATAGCAAATATCAGATCATTGACCTGCCTCTGAGATGACTGCTTGGATGCTGCATCCATATCGTATCTCATCTCTGCGCTCTCTCTTTGTATAAAGACACATACAAACACTCGTTTCTCCTAGCGCCACCATAGCCTGCACACCCATTCCTTTCCTTAATGGTATTTCATCACAGATGGTATCGGGAAGTGATTTTACACACCATTTATAAATTAAAATGTCTTCTCTTCTTATCTCTTGATATGTAAACACGTTTAGCTGAAAGACTCAATTGTGGTCCACCAGAGGCAAGGAAAAAACGCAGTAAAGGTTTGCTATTTCACGCTTTTAGCATTCAGAGAAATACATATGTTTACGTCAAGCTACAAAAGAAATCTCTGTAATTACAGATGGCACAAGAAAAGCTTCTTGTAATTCTTATTTTCTTTTCTTCTCCATTTTTATTTAATCGATCTTTACAATCAGAAAATTAAGAAACACGAGGAGATAAAATATGTTACTCGGGTGCCAAAAAGCAAAGTCATGACCGCCATTTATCTTCTCTTTTGTGTGCTTTAAAATACTATCTACCGTTTTCAGCAAAGTGTTCACATGGCACAGAAAGCCAAGGTTAGTGTCCAAGGAGTTTGATCTTCATTCGGGAGTTCACACATAATATTTTTTCGTCTACAGAGTGTCCATAAATTATCTACCGAAAAACTGTCATCCGTAAAGAAAGAACAATTAAAATTTAGTGGACGGAGTTTGCTGACTTAATTTATTTTTTATTTATTTATTTATTTTATGCGTTATGCTTGCTTACTCACTTTATGGCTTAGGGAACTCGCAAGTTCATCGCCGAAGTAACAAACGTTCTCTTTATAGTTCTATCCTGAGCAAGATCAAACCAGTTTTCATCACAAACACCTACTTCTCGAATATCCCTTCTAATAGTATCCTCCCAACGTTGTCTCGGTCTTCCCAACGGTCTCTTTATCTCCGGGTTGTAAATAAATAAAATCGATAATGTCAAATAAACCTACGAAATGCAGTACTATATGAAAGAATAAAAATAGCATAATGGACAATTTCACAATTTCACAATATATATATATGAAATTTTTTTACAGTGTACACACTTCTTTCCATTTTCATTGCATATTCATTGCATACAATAGTAATTACACTTTACGTGCTCTGATCCTTGTTTGCCATATTCTTTATACCTTGGTGGAAAATTTCAATTTGTTTTTCGCTGATCGTCACACAATATGGTCTTGAAAGAACTGAATGGTCTTTGGATAAGCTGGCGCTTATATTACAACAGAAAATTTCGAAGATAATCTATGATAATTTCTACAGGTATTTTATAATTAATTTATTTTCTGTGTTCCCGGGAAAGTTTCAACAGTTTAATTACATTATTCATTTGTGGTTGTGTGCTGTTACACGTTTTGCTTTGTTTCCTCCCTGTACGGTCGGTCGTTAGTGCTAGTGCCACGATGTCGAAAAAGAGTTGTGTGTTACACGTTTTGCTTTGTTTCCTCCCTGTACGGTCCTTAGTGCTAGTGCCACGATGTCAAAAAAGAGTTGTGTGTTACACGTTTTGCTTTGTTTCCTCCCTGTACAGTCGTTAGAGCTAGTACCACGATGTCGAAAAAGAGTTGTGTGTTACACGTTTTGCTTTGTTTCCTCCCTGTACGGTCGTTAGAGCTAGTGCCACGAGGTCGAAAAAGAGTTGTGTGTTACGTAGACGCGTAAGAAACTGTTTAGATCTCTAGAAGAATTGCAGGGACATTATATCCCAATTTACTGGTGTGTAATGAGTAGGCTTCGGATTTTTTAGGTTCTAAAAAGTTCAAATTAGGATTTTAAAAAGTGCATTTTTGGATTTTATAAGTTTTTAAAAATGTTGTTAAGGATTTTATATTACAGAAAGGACATTTTAATCCTACATTTACTTACATTTTAACACTTTGTTTATTATGCACTTCGAAACGTATCTATTAACACTATTTAGTAAACTTTAAGCTAACCAATCTTGTACGGAATAAAAATATTAATAAAACTTGCCTTACCTGGAATTGTTACTGATAGTTGAAATCTGGTAAAGCATAAGCATAGCGTGTTTATTACTTTGCTTTTCAAGAAATACAATGAGCCTAATATACAGTATATATTCTATATTTGAAATCTTTCCAGCATAAACATCACTTCACTTTCCTAGAATTCCACTAAGAAAGAAAATATTTTTAGTTATTGTTTCCAGTACTTTTCACGTTACTGTGTAGCACAAACAGAGGAATCACGTCACTTCCGGAGTGGCACTGAACAACAAAATATTTTGAAAGAATCGGGTGTGAACCTTTTCTGTCGTTTCTCTTAAATGCCGAAAAATTGCGTTCTACATCACATTCACATTAAAAGGTAATTTAAGATAGGTCCTAACCCCCAAATTAGGACATTTTAGGTCCTATAAAATGAATATCCTTTGGATAGAAATGTAAAGAAAACACGAAATTTCTTCATTAACTATGCAGGAATAAAATAGGATCAAACCTCAGAGTCCGAAGCCTAGTCATGAGGCATTTGAACTGGAAAAGGGACAATAGAAAGGATGAATGTAAGAAAGATCCTTCAGTAGCTGAGATTGCTAAGTCAACTGCAAGGAAAGGGCTTCAACATTGAGATTTCTACCTGTGCTGGGTTCACAAAATGTTATTCAAATGATAACGGAGTATCATAAATCATGTCTGAATTTACGCAAATCCTCTGTTCTAGAAAAAATACTAATCTACGTTGTATGTTCAAGGGAAAATGAGGTGACTCTTTGGTATTTTCACCTGTAAGTGCTCTGTTTGCGAAGATTGTAGATGTACAAAAACAAGAAAGGGTTTGTTTCTGCAAGAGCAAAGGACAGAGATGATCGGAAGGATAGATAATCAGTCAGCGCACCAAAAATCAGACATCATAAGAAGATTCATCTTCAGACGACCAACTAGAGTCACGTAGTACCGATTCGGATTACGAATCTCAAATCGTTGACGTCATCTCCGTCTAGAGAACGTCTCTGCTGCTGCTATCAGAACAGGCACTTCGAGAAGAGACACTGCGCTGATTGTGTCGGCCGCATTCGAAGACGGAGACTACCGATAATCTTGGAAACGAAATTCTTCTGTCGATCCAAACAGTTTGTCTCTTACGCCTCCGCGTAACACAGAACTCTTTTCGCCATTGTGATACTAGCACGAATAACACACAAGAACAGATTCTTCGAATACTTTTCAGTAAGAAATCTAGCTGACAAATGACTAACCACGTGGAATACAAACAACGTGATCGGCCAGTTGACAGCACTATCGTCTTACGTGGATTACTTGTGGAGTTAGTTATTTTTCGTTTCGCCGAGTTAATCACAGGTGAACCCCAGTATAAGGCAAATGAAGGGTCAATCGCTGTCAGAAGAAATGCTGCTCCTCACGCCTCATTGTTTCAGTTGTCATTTTTTGTTCATGAGACTTCAGAGAAAAAGGAAGCCACCGTTGCCGTCTTCCTACATGTCTCTTGTGCGCTCCGCACAGAAATCTCTTAAAGTGAAACATGCTTTTATAACATAAGAGTAGAAGCTTCCACAACTACTATAAGAATGGTCTTGAGTTTTTGTTGAATGTCTATGACGTATCAAATCAAGAACTGTCGATAACATTGACCTAAACTGGGTGGGAGTAGTGAAAAATCCAAATTTTTAGGAAAATGTTGCGCTGGTTGTCTAGCTTCCTACAGTAAAACTTACTAAGTCAATCCGAAACCTCAGGACGACCTCCGAAAAATCTGATAGAAATCACAAGAAGTCCTACCACCAATTCGGACTTTTTATCACTAGGGCACAGGAATTTCTGACAAAAAGTTTTTTCTATGAATAATTCCAAAAAACAAAAATCATGAACACAAGTGATGGGAATTTTTTTTATTCATGGTAAAGAATCTTCCCACGCTAGCTTGATATAGAGATTTATTTATTTATTGTATACTAGAGGGGGTAAGAATCAAAATACACATCATTCCAAAATTCTAACTTGTGAAAAATCGTTTGAAATTTGTATAACTCGTTTCTTTTCTAGTTTTGATAGTAGAAAACGCAGTTTACGGAAGGGAAAGCACAACCTGCAGGAAATGTTTGTTAAGTGTAAAGTTTACAGTCAGCTGCTAACAATTTGGATCTTCCTTAACGTTTTAAGCAATCGTACGAAGTATTTTATTGAATTTGGATTGCTTGCGTAAAAAAGTATTTAGTAGTAAGTATAACTAATCAGCAGTCGCATATGTTTTCATGTAAATTTGCCTGATAAAGTAATTTGTATTTTCAAAACAGTGTTGTCAGGCGGAGGAAAATTTCTCAGGAAAAGAGGGAAGGTCTGGCCCACATGAAGGGTGAAATGTGAAAAATTGGGAAATCTTGTTGAATCTTTCTTGGCATTTTTTTTTTTTTTTGCATTAATTTCCAGGAATTTTAAAAGTAAACTTAGGAGGAGGGATTTTTTAAGTAATTTTGAGGAAACTCTTGCGACGTGAACCTGACAATACTGGGTGGAGGGAAATTTCCCCCCCCGGAAAACGGGAAAATTTGTTGCACATGAAGAATAAAAGAGAGAAAAAATCGATATTTTAAAATCTTATTTACTTTTTTGTATTTTAATTGTCAGTAATTTTGAAAGTAAAGTTAGCCGGCGGGATTTTTTTTTTTACAAAAATCGGGAAATTTTGAAGTATTTTAGGAAATTGTGACGGGACCCTAGCAACACTGTCTCAAGACAATGGCAAAAGTAGAAAAACAAATTTAATTTACGTTTGAAATATATAAGTTTTCAAAGTTTATAACGAAACTGAGAGTTTTCATATTGGAAGCTTTTGAGTTTGTGCTTGAGGAATATGATAGGAATGCATTAACATAGAGAAAATTTATCACGTATCAGGCGAACTTGGTATGACAAACATTGTGTGTGAAACAGCGGATCCAGTGTTGCCAATTACATATAATTACTAAGTTGAACGTTGATTGAATATCTTACTTCAAAATGTTATTCATATTTTGCAACACTGTATTCTGCGCACCAAAGATGATGTTTATCAGTCCTAGAGAATACCAGATATGTAATTAAATAACGTACTGGCATTTGAAAATATATATACGCGGTTTGCAACACTGTTATTTTCATAAAATTGCATTTCACCTTCTAACATTATCCTGTTAATGCAAATCAAATCCGCCAAAGAAAGATAATTTTATTTCAATGCATCGTTTATAATTGATTGTTAAATATCCATTTTATTTACTATTCCAATAAGATTTTGGACTTGAAGTTGGAATTCCTGTTTATACCCACTTTGATCCATCTGAAAAAAAAAACTTTTGTCTTGTTTCAGTATTAGTAATCACCTCGCAAAAGTTTGGAATCACCCTGTATAACATTTTGTTGCCAAGAAATAGGTGTCCTCTTTCTCATTGGAATCACCCTGTATAACATTCTGTTGCCAAGAAACAGGTGTCCTCTTTCTCATTAAGCCCCCCCTCCCCCAACTCCTTTCTGTCCCAGCCTTTGAAATAGAGTACTTCCTTTCATTCGACAAACGACCACTTTTCTCCATAATTTGAGCATTAGTGAAAGGGAGCCATCTATTTTCATTCAGAAGACATAACACAAGAGAGAGAGAGAGAGAGAGAGTGTGTGTGTGTGTGTGTTCGTCACACACACAGTGGGGGCAGATGAAAACACTAACGCACCTAATAATCCCTTCCAGTTAAACCCAAAATGACAAGCTAAAATACTCCTGACGCAGGCACACAAATTGTTTCGTACAACAGCTCAGACAAGAAGAGTGAGGAATCTGTAATTGGAGGTAATCGTATCCCGGGTGGTCCCGTCAATTTCATGACGCCATGCAAACAAAGAATTAAAAAAACAACAACACCAAAATGAAAAAAAAAGGGCTGAATAATCCTTTTCCAACTTAAAAAAAAAATAGAAGAGGAATTCGGTGAATAGAACGCCAATAAACTCGGACAGACAGTAGCAAAAGAAAACAAAAAATCATTAAATATATTCAGAACACATCTGTCAGAACATGTAGAGTGGATTTTCTGTATTCGACGGTGTTTTGTTTCAAAAAGCAAAAATATCTCTTATGTACTTTGCTCGGGCGCCGTTTCATATGACGGTATCCTCTAACATTGTCATCTATCTCTTGTGTCACTACAAAGTGACGGAGGGGACCGCGGAAGGAGAGGAAGATCAACAGACGTTTAAAACACTCACACACACACAAAATTGAAAAAGGAGAACTAGATGAAGAGATTAATGTGCTTACATACGAGTACTTGAGTTTACATATTTATTATTCTATAGAGATGACAGTTTTAGTACGGAGCGTTATTGCATATGAAGTGTGTTAATAATCACATACTGATCCACAACAGTACATGAAACGTTATTTTTTTTTTAAAAAAGAAGGTTTATTCTCAATCAATCGACTCAAATCTAAAAAGTGTAGATTAAAACTCAGCACAGGAATCTAGAGAGAGAGAGAGAGAAAGACGCCATAGGAAGAAAACAAGTATAGCATCTGAAAAAAAGAAGGAGTGTAGGAATCTAGAAAAAAGCACCGTTATGGAAAGAAAACAAGTGAATGAAAAGTTTAGGAGTGTCAAATAACGGTTGGTAGTTTCGTGACATGGGATAATTTCGTGGTAATTGTCTTTTTGTAATGCCGTTTTGTGTACACAAAATATGAGTTGGCTTCAACTTAGCGCTGGCTAGAAGCTTAGCAGTCAATTGTAAAACTGGGGGTAAGAGTTGTCGGAATAAAATTTTTCTCCACCAGATGACTCCACAAGTATTGTCTGCATTCTGCGTTGTAGATGTAACTAGACAGTTCTCTGTAATGCCGTGACTATGTATAACACAATGCAGTATAATGATATTAGCAATGCCGCATATTTACCAGCTTTATCCTAGTGAATACATTTTTGTACGAGTCAGAACAACTGTGTTGACTAAGTGCGTAATGAAACACAAATTTGTACTACAATCCCATTTTCAAAAATATTTCACTGAAATAAGTTTAGGTTTAAGCAACAGATGCTATGAGGCCTTATAAAACCGTTCTATCCGTCTGTCGACCACTTTCAACTCAGGAACTACTAGGGAAAGGATGATGGTTGAGATGTCGTTGGAAAGCTCTCGTTAATATGAGTCACACCCGTAGAGATCATACACATTGTAGAAGCGGTTCCGAAGATTGAGTCTGGAGAGGGGGCAGTTTAAAACTCAGGAACTACTAGGGCTAGAAAAGTGGTTGAGATGTCGTTGGGAAGTTCTCGACGGACTTTTTTCCAACGGATCCTTGACCATCCTAATTGGATGCTCGCTGAAGCCTGGCGGTAGCTAATTTGTTTTTAGTAGCACAGACGCTAAAGTTTTTTATTTCCCTGGCGCAGCATGACGAAAATGCAACAAAAATTTTCGAAATGTGACTTGCCATACTTAGATTGTTTTAATCGAAGCCCATATTCGCAATAGCAAGATCAAAAACAAATAATGGCTGATGCTGAGCAGATTGTTTTACTGTCTACCCAAATGCTTTAATGAAATTAAGTTTATTGTAATGTAGGAAACCCTGTAAGAATTCCATTTGATAAAATCATGAAAAAAAAAAAAACAGGGAAATATAGGGAAAGTGAATTCTTTTATCGAGAAGAAAGGCGGACTGTCCCGCAAAATCAGGACGCGTGGCAGTCCTACATATTTTCCGGAAACCGGAAAATTCAGAAAGGAAAACGGATTTTTTTTTCGTAAAACAGAACATTTTCTGGAAAACAGAGACATTTCCGGAAAACGGAACACTTTATTTCCGGAAACCGAAAAACTATTTTTTCGGAAGTGGACATCCATAATCCTAACCCTGTGTAACTGTTAAATGGTGTCTTTCAAGAAGCATGTCTTGCGGTAAAGTTTTTGGATATGTGACCAATTCAATCGATAAATGATGACCCACAATAATATTTTGAAAAATGGCCCCGAAATCACTTAAGAAAATATATAAAATGAACGAAACCGCAATTTCTGTGTATTTGTTTCATGTGAGAGATCACCAAGCGGCTATAGCTTCGCCTTTGGAGGGTTCTGGATTCCGTTCCAGCTGCCAGCAATCCGAACTGAGATACTTCCAGAGATTTTACTTCGTCACCCCAAGGATAATTGCCTTCAAACAACTCCCTGCTCTGTTCCCTTCCTACATCCCTTCCCCTGTCCTATCCCGTACACTGCAAAAGCTATACCTTTGACTTGTGGGTGGTTTTGTACCCACAATTTTTGAGAGGCAGTGGCGAACCCGGAGTTTGGGTAAGAGGGGTGGTTCTTTACCTCCAAGTTGTTGGGAGGAAACAGATTAATAAAAACAAAAAACGATGGTAAAATATGAACCCCTGTGCCCGTCACTGATTCTAAAAAATTGTGGGTACATTATACCACCTATTTTTCAGAGGCAGTGGCGGGCACAGGGATACACATTTTACCAATTTTTTTTTGTTTCTATTCTGTTTCCTTGCAAGAACTGGGAGGCAAAGAATCGTTCCTCGAAACACAACCCTGGGTTCGCCACTGCCTCTCAAAAATTGTTTTGTACCTGTAATCCAAAGGTACAGTTTTTGCAGTGTACTGAACCAAAGACGCCTTAATGTCAAAAATACAATTCACTGAGAATAGAAATTTGAAGGCCTGGATTACAACGTCATATTTTACAGAGCTTCAAATTTCTCTGCTAATACAAACAGTTTGAAAATGGTTCATTTAAAAGATGTTATTAAATATTATCGTAATCCCTTTTCAAAATTTCAATGATGTTCTTAATTTTTCTGGTATTCCTAAAATTCTAGATAAAATAAGATGGGCGTGTATACCAAGGCTTCTTAAGACGTAACACTGTTTCCTTGTGTAAAAGATCTTGTGTTATAAAAAAATACATAAAAATTTATACAACCATTTCTTGTGTACTTATATATCAACTCTCATTACATCCACTTAGACAAGTAATAACAGAATGACGTGTTCCATCCATTGCATTGAGATGCAGTTTGTTTTTATATCTTCTTCATCCTTCATTTATGGCTGCTTCTGACACCCTCGTTCATTGCTGAATGTGTCAAGAAACACACGATAATTGCCATGGGCGTCTCCCAAGGATTACTTTAAAAGGTCAGTCAGTAAGAATTGAATTTGCAGAGGTAGCCAACAGTTGTTCTTGGAAAACAAGAGATCCATTCAAACAACACTAATTAATGTGTAATGGCTAAGCTGATATTGGAAAACAGTAGACTGTGTTGCTAAAATACTAATTTATTCATATGTACTGTGTAACATAAGAATTTACTTTACTCGTGTCTTCTAAACGTGTAATGTTGTGAAATATTTGCATCTAATTCCTTCTAAAAAGGTTTATATTTTATAATACATGTCTTTCTAGAAAGTACACTGACCGAGCCGTCGTAGCTCAGTTGGTAGAGCATTGACTTAGTAATTGAAAAGTCCTGGGAACGATCCCATCCTGACTGAGGGTTTTCCAGGGATTTTCCTCACTAAGCAAATGCCGGAATTGTACCTAGAAAATAGACCTTGACTGAATACCATCTAACATTCTTTTGTCTCCCTATCCCGGCCTGAGCCTGTGATACCTAAAGGCTATAAGTAAAGTTTTTTTTAAAAAATACACTGATTTTAATGTACTTTAATGACGTTTAAACACTTTTTTATTATTTTTATTTTTTTTATTTTGTTTATTAAATAGCGTTTTATCCCAAAACACCGAAAGCTAAAATTTCAATTAGAATTTATTTTATGCTTGTAGTTTCATTTTGCAAAAGAAAAATAACTCCCGAAATGTTAGCAACCAACATTACAATTGTGTTTGACGGGTTCGCTACCTACAAGGGGATTTCTGGTAAGAATCGGCTTTTTGCTAAGGTTGGTGAATATTCAAATTTAAGGATTGTAGTAGCGACAATTTCCTGTAGAGCAACGAAACTGGGTATGACGTTTAAAGAGATAATAATTAGGAGATTCAATTATGGGACATCTTTTGTTCAGGCTGCAAGAAGATGTGAGAAGTTCAAAGCAATTTAGGCAGACATTATTTCAGGCAGGAATTTTATGTCAGGCCTTTAGGCAACTTTGTCTCGAACCGAGAACCGAGGACCCCAAGCACCAGAGGTGAGCCGTCTACTACTGAGCCACCACGGCCAGTGGCATTATCTTGATGTGACTGAAGAAAAAGCTCTGAAGAAACCTCATGGCCTTCCGCTGGACGCGAACTCAGAATTTTCCGAATGCCAAGTCAACAGACATTCTACCAACTGAGCTACGTCCATTCGGTATTCAGTGTTTGATATCGATAACTGTCCTTTCTAATTGAACTTACTTTTCCGATTTTCCTGAGCGCCTAAAATCATCTTAAAATAATAAAAGAAGACCTGTATCGCTTTTCTTTTGATTTGCTTGCACAGGCAGTCGAAATCTTGTTTGTCCATTGATGAGTGCTGAGACTTCAATTAAATAATGACGTCATAATCTTTCAAAATGTATCACTCATCAATGGACAAGATTTCCAGATCGCTGTCCATTGTATTTTATAGTAATTTGTAAGTTCTAGCGCGCCATGAACTTACATTTTTGATAGTACTCTTAGGTTTTGAAATATCTTGAAAAATGTTAAAAATGGGCGGGTTGGAGCGAGGAGCCCTCTTAATGCTTCAATATGAATAGAGCCCGTAAAGTGGAAAGGGCCAGGAAAAACATTCAGTTGTTAAGTTTACTGAAAAATAGAGCCAAAGTCATCGTGATGCCTCTACGTTGTAATTTTTAAAAGTTTTAATCGAGCTTTTTGCTTCTGGTACGAGCGGCCCCAGGACCGATTTCCAGCAATGGTTCCTTATTTCAGGGATGTCCAAGCATCGTGGCGCTCAGTGGGAAGCTACTTAAAATAATAAGTGATGGTGACGACGATGATGGGTGTTCTGTCCGAAAGCAGGTCCTTACCCGATGGTTCCTGGGCAAGGTGAACCAATGTTGGTTTACCATTGTCTTCAATCAGATGAAGATAGCATAAGAACGTGCCCTAGAGTTTCCGCGGTGCTCCGAACCACTTGTGTCTGCTTCGAGAATCGAACCCGGGACAGCGGTCTCTTATTTAAAACGGTGGTGATGCGAATTATTGCTTTGGCTTGCCAAGTCAGTATTCAATTTGGGTCAGTTTCATGGAACTTAGTTCTATTTTAGAACTAAGCTAGGAAGATTTATCATGCGTTCTTGAGACAAAGTACTCAATACGGTAGTATCCTGTATTTCGTTTCCTCTCATATTTTTTGTCGTGAGAAAGTTCCATATTTTTTTCTTTCAGGAAGCCAAAGTAAACATTCTGAGAGGATGGGGGAAGGACCTGACGTAAAGTCACACGTGCATCTTTTGTAATGTCGAGAGTATTGCAGTAAGACCCATAACATTCTTTTGAATACGCCCTCTCTTGGTATACAAACCAAAAGTGTACGCGTTGCATACAAATCAGAAAAGTTAATAATGGAAGTTTTTACCACACACGTATACATATACACACACACACTACGATATATTCATGGAGGAGTAAATAGTTACACGCAACAAAAAGCAGGCTTTACGCACAGATGTGATGCATCATCACGTATTTTTTATGTCTACGCACTTTCAGGTGCGTAGAATGACTGCGTTAATAAATGTTTCATATGATATACGTGTTGTCATTTAAGTATGTGGATAATAGAGCCTAATACTCCTGTAGGAGAGACCGTGAGGACTAGATTTATATTCCGTACAATATTTTTAGTCCTCATAATTCTCTAAACGTTGAAGCCTCTGTATGAAGTATGCGAGCTTGGAATAAAAATAGTCCAGCGTTTTTTACATTAAATGGTGATGGTGGGTATTCAACCCAGGGACAGTTCTGTGTGCCCAAAGCTTCCTGGGCAGGGTAAACTGATAGTGGTTTCCCGTTGCACATAGGATGATGATTACATCTTAAAGAAGGGACCTACAGTTTAAGTTTGGCTTCGAATCACCTGTGTCCGCACCGGGTATCGAACTTGGGACCCCTTGATTACAAGGGAGCAAGCGGTACCACTCATCCATCGAGATATATACTTACAAAACTGTTCTTTATGTGGTAAGAACACAATCTTCGAACCAATATAGTTTCGATAATTAAAATTAGCTCTCTAATTATCTACTTGTCACATGTATCGAAATAGGGAGTTGCCTTCGTTGCTATTTCAGCAAGCGAAGTTAGTGAGCCTCAGCGTCATTTCAACACTTCAGTCAGTTTGGTCGTTAACCTTTCAAAAGGAAGACAGGTAACATCGTTAACCTTCCAAAAGGAAGATAGGTAACGCTGTTAACTTTTAAAAAGAAGGCAGGTAACGTCGTTAACCATTAAAGAGGAAGACGGGTAACATCGTTAATATTTCAAATGCAAATAAGGTTCTAAGTTAACTCGTTCCGGTTGTGTGACCAGGAGGGTGTCCAACTTCAGAATTAACAATCAGCTTCTCATAATTACAAGCAGGAATGTTTCAACTAATCCACCGAGATAAAATTGATATAATAATGATAATTTGAAACAGCGTCCTCGTAATTGTAATTGTAAGCCGTAACTCGCTTAAACAGTCGGGATAAATGAAGAACTGTGATTCTGTGAACAATATTAGATCTTAAGTACACGATAGCTTACATACAAGATTACGGTGATGGATTGATCTACCGTCCCAACCTTGTTTACCTCGCGTCCGCTTCGGTAATTGTGCGAAGTCCAATCTCCCAATCCCATTTCGTTAATTTATGGCATTGAACAATGATAGGTGGTGTTTACGAACTGCAAATAGCTACAATCTGTTTATTTATTTTTTTATCCCTTAAGTCTACAACCTAAGCCAGTTAGTAGAGCGTTTGGTTTCGCTATCGGGAGGTCCTGGGTTCGATAACAGTTGCCGACCTTTCTAACTGAGGTTTTTGCAAGGTTTCTGCTGTCACACCAGGAAAATTCCTGGATTAACTTCGGCCCTTCCCGCGTCTTTTCCTTGAACCTATTCTGGCTTGAGCTACAGATAGATGCCGTAAGCCATAAATAAATTCAAAAGTTAGCAAACCTGAACCCTTTCCGAGTCTTGCAACGTTTAGCATCAGTTTTTTCCGAATGTTTCAAAAAGTGTAACTTCGTACTTGTCTTTAAATTTTGGCATGCAAACCATTGCATGCGCCAACCTTCCTCACCCCAGATCGGAGTTCCTCCCTCTCTAAGAGAAATACTTCACGAAAACAAAAGAAGAGAAATGTGATAATGAAGTATACACTGGCAACCTTGACAGATTATCCGTGCTTACTGTTATTTAGTGGGTTTATCTTGAGAGAACTTTTATTTTATTTCTTGAAGAAAAGCATGGTCGTCTGGTGTCTGCAAGTATTGTTTGTAGGTGACGGGTGAAAGGATCGGAAAAAGCTGTAAAGAGTTTCTAGACTCGAGCGCTGTGGATGATCTGCGTGGGTGAAGGATGACGTAATGGGAAGAGCAAAAAAGAAGAAGAAAACAGAGACAAATTTCGGGATGACATCACGATTAACCTGTGCCGGTATCTTGTCTGACAAGGCGCAAGAGATATGTTATGTCCATTTTTACGCCTTCCTGTTGAGCCAAACCTTTTCATTCAATAGGCAGAAGTCATTTTTTTCTTCGTCAATTCTGACACTACAAAGCACACAACATGCAGCAAAACGTCATGTTTAGAAGAGCAGGAAGTACGTCAACCTTCTGTCTCACTCATGTTGAACCAAAGAGATGGGCATTCCTTTGTGTGTGTGTTAACGTTCTATTAATATTAGCTTCCCTACATATCGAAGTGTCCCCGGTGGGTTCGTGGTTTCGTTCATTGCTATCGACGCCCGGTAAGGACATAAGTCGTTCGAAATCCACTTAAAACCAGCTTCCCTTTATTTTCATCATTCTTCACCCAATGGGAGGGAATGTCGTAATTTGTTGCATTGAGGGAATGAGAAACAAGATTGTTGCGACTTTTGCGCAACTACAAAGGATCTGTATCAGTTCAAATTCAGTTACAATTCTTTATGTCGAATTGTCGACTCTGAAGCCAAGGGATACGAGTGACATTGACCAATACAAACGTTCAACGCAATCTTTGTATGATAGAACATGATAGAACGCGAAATATGTTAAGGTCCAAGGGTTCTTTGTATAAAATATGTTACTTTTGTGTCTCATATATTTCGGGTTATATATAAAAGATTACCTCTTACTTCTTTCTGTTCGTCATCTCTCACTTGAATTCCTTGGCTTCTGGAGTCAACACATAAGTCTTACTTGTTCCTCCCTTTATAAATCTATTCAGTATAGTATGCTGGGACTTACTCCATATATCGAAAAGTCAAACTTCCACCTTGCTTTTGGAAATATAAGTCCAATCTTATATTATTCAAGACCTGCACACAAAATATCTGCTCAAATTGGTTGTATACATTGTGCATATTTCTACATTATTGTAGTGAAAATATAGCAATAATATACTGATCCACATCCTGTAGTTATATCTTTTTCCTCTTCTCAACATTTTTTCCCGATTCAGTGGAACCAAAAGTATTTGACCGTAGTAATCTCACCGAAACAGGCAAATTAATTATACAAATAAACGAAACGAAAGTAAATGGTATACGCATCTTAGCAGAAAGTATACGCTTGTTGTGCATTGGTTACGTGCGGTCTTAAGAGCTCGGACTTCGAGCTCGTAATATCAGCGGATGACGTCCCAGACAAATCACTCTTCTAGGATCATGACTTCTCTGGATTTGGCTCAGAGAAAAGAATAAGATAACTCTTAAAATCACAGAAGACACAGAATCATCAAATAACCAGCTTACAATGCCTGCCGAGCGCCAGCCAAATCTACTACAAATTTGATATTCAAATTTGCCCCCAGCTCCCGACTGATATACAACCCGCACGACACATCACTAAGGATACCTAACGGGAGCCGATACCTGCTTCGCAGACATAAAATTACGGTTCGGTTGCGGCGAAGTTGGCTACGAACTTGACAGAGCTGTAAATAACTTAAATCAAAATAATGCTGCTCAAATTAGAATCAACTTGCTTTATAATGTGAGGTTTTAGGATCAAGCTCTTATTGTGAATGATACTCTAGTTTTTTTTTTTCTGAGAGAGATCGAATAGTACTTTATTATCTAAAAAAACACCTTTGCTTGCTCTAATTTTCTGTTCAAATTCATCTAACGAAGATTCTCGTGTGCCCCAATAAATCTTAATTTTTTCAATCCACCCAAAAGTCCCATACCGAATCACCACAGCCATGCGTAGAACGGGAAGCTCTACGAGGATTATCGTCTATCCAAGAATCGGTAGAAGACTCTTGGCCAAAATTTTGAGAACGGCAATAGTTCTCAGAAATCCTCTAAAGGAGAGTCGGTAATGAACTCTCTTCGCTTACCTATGAATTTAAACATAATGCTTTGATCAAATCTGTCTGTTCCCCTTTGGCCTGGTTGCGAACCTGGACTCACTTCGTTGAACGCACAGTTTTGAGCCGAGCACTCTCAAACTTCAACAAATGTCCAAACTGACAGTATCCCTAGCTATTCCTATCTTAATAATAATAATAATAATAATAATAATCTTTGTGTCAATTTTCATAAAAAAACAACTCAAATCTGGTTCGTACTGTGCGTCTATATAATTAATACATCCTCTTAATTTTCCTCTCGGGCTCCTAAATTTTAAAGAACACATATTAAGAGATTTTTAAAGTTTTACATTATAATGCGACAATGTTTGCATGGTTCCTACATGTGGGATGGATTGGAGAGAAATTATTTAAATTTAACTTATCCCCAAGCAAAGATCGTCGATTCGGTAAGAATCGATTTCAACAAAGGACTCGAGGAATTAAGCGGCAGCAGTAACCTCCCTTTCTAATTCTCCCAAATTTAATTCCCAACCTTAAAAAAAAACGTCGTCAGAGGAACTGGTCAATAGACTTCAGAGAAATTTCCTTGCGTTGGCCAGATTCATATCTCATTCCCTATCACCTGCTTTCTAGGGGAGCTTAGAGTGCAAATCACTAAATTTAAAGTTACTCCCCAACAAAGTAGTCGATCGAAAAAAATCGACTGAAGCAAAGGTTTTCAGGGACTCGAGAGGCAGCAGTAGCCTCCCTTCCTAATACACCCAAATTTTCTTCCCCACAAATTTAAAATCTGGCAGAATCCCGGGACGCTCGCTGCAGCAAAACTTAGCATGTCCCAACAAATAAACAATAAAATTACTGAATTCCCGTATTCGCACCCAATCATTATCCGGACGGTATGAAAGAATTAAAATCGAATCAAACGGGAATCGAACCCAGAGCCAGTGAGTCCCTCCAAAATCTTAACAGTAATGTTCATACTATACCTCTACTGCATGTCTGCCGTATTCTCTATCTCCGAGAGAATTTCCATCACGGCTGCTCACTGGTCTCGAGCAATGGCCCCTGATGCTGCTCGTCCGAAGACAAAATTTACTCGTCGAGAAGTGCGACCTCTCCCATAACCGATTTAAAGCTTAATTAGTTCCCTGACTCTAAAATCCCACTGGCCTGCTGGCTACCAAAGGAGAGGTTACAAAGGTAGCTCAGCCAATAACAAAAACGGGGTAAAAAATAGCTTTTCACTCCCTCAGACATTTTCGTACCGTGAAAAAAATAAAGAATCTGGTCGAGGAGAAATCCGCTGGCCCCCCTGCTCTTTCGACTTTCTCCTGGTTCAGCTGGAAAGATACTTGAGAAATACATACAAATATTCAAATGATTACAAAAACTGAGTACATAAGAATTTGAATATAGAACAATATACATTGACATGATTAAATACCTAAATATGTTTCGGCTGGGCTTTATAAAAAATACAATTTACCTTTTTAGCATATGTACATACAATATTATTAGTAATATGTACAGCTCTGTTAGTGGTAGATGGACTGTGCTGTTTATGCACATTGCACAAACACTGGTAAATGATTATTGTTTGTGAACAAATATTTGGGACTATTTTTTTTTCCTTATTGTGAAATTAGTGTTCAATCGTTTTTGAACTGGGTCCAACCCTATATGATGTGGATCTTATTCAATATCTGAGCCTGAAGATTCCTCTAATACTATTGTATTGTCTGTGTATATAGGAGAGTAGGCTTTATTCGTCATCTTGTTACCGTAGGATTTATATGTTTCCATTCTTTAATATAATATTTCCCCCTCACTAGTGTCTCTAGAAGGCACTTGCATTTTTTTTATCTTATTACTCTGAACAGTCCTCCCAGAGGTTGACTCTGTTATAAGTCTCAACTTGCCTGCCATCTGTGAATAAAAATAAAAACCGTCCCTATGATGAACTTTTCGTAAGCACCATCTCATGCTAACTATTTTATGTATTCTTGAGATTTATGTTGTCCAAAATTCTGAAATTACTATTTTATTTATTCCAGGATCAGATTTCAGTCTTTGAACGTACTTTAATTCCTAACAGCCCTTACCGTTTACCCTAGCTCATCGTAAAGAAGAAAGGTTTTTCCTTGGAACTTGCCAAGTTTCTGCTTCCTATATTAGTACCGATCTCACTAATTCGCTACACATTAAAAAAAAAAAAACATCCTTTGTAGTATGCTTAGCGCACAACACGCCCCATGAAACGTGGTTCTTGGCTTGGCCAATCAACAGCATTTCTTGACAAGGTATTCAATGAATCAAATTTTCTTGTAAAGAGAGCGAAATTGAGAAAAATTAATTCCAAAGTTAAAAAAAAAAAAAAAATGATAGAATGGAATTGAAAAAGACGAAATGTAATAACTGTACCTTATTGGAGTATGCTTTCTCCCTATTTCTAATTTTGTTTTGCTTTAAAAATTTTCGGTGAAACGTGGGATGGGGGAAAGGGATACCCAGATCGTAAGGCTGAGCCATTTCTTGAAAGAAACTGTTTCAAATTATTTTTTTCCCCCAAAGTGATTTTCTCGTCGTGTTCTTATCATTTTCTTTCCCTCGTCCCTGATAGATTTTCTTGTGACACTCTGTCACAAAAAAAAAGAAAGAAAGAAAAGAAAAGAAAAACACTCAATCAACAATGAAGCCTGTTTGATGCTCGGCATGCTAATAAAGAGAAGTTGTAATCAAAAATGCTCCGGAAATGAATATAATTGAGTTTCGGAAACAAATTAGTATAATTTTGTGACTAAGGGTACACACACACACACACTTTCTCTCTCTCTCTCTCTCTCTCTCTCTCTCTTTCTTCTTCCAGTTCATTATGGAAGAAAATTATTCCCGGTAATAAGGTCCGTTGTTGTAATATTTTTTACGAAATATAACTCACTGATTAAAAGTATTTTTGTGTATTTCTTCTCCTAAGGCGTTTTATATATATTGGTTTTCAAGTTTGATTTACAAGTGATCTTTTTTAGGGTGCCTTTTTGTTTAGCTATGTAATAAAAAAAATCTTTACACGAGATGTATAGTGCACAAACAGTGTATCACGTAAGCCCGTCAAATATCTCAGACATGGCGTGCTTCGGTGTGTACTACTCTTCTGGGGGACATGGGCGGGGAAGGTATCGGCTGTTACCTTCAATCTAGGTATTATACCGATATTTGCTTGGTGAAACAAACTAATATCTTGAAAAAACTCGTCATTTTACGATTGATCGAATTATTATTAACGTTGTAAACGGAGGTGATGAACGTTTAAGGGCGGACCTACAGTTTCTAGTCACTCGGAACCACTACGTTCAGTGGATGCTGACGGGACTTAAATACGAGTACCCGTGCGTAAAAAGTGAATCTGCTAACCTCTTTGCCAGCCAGGAGTCTTCAGTCATGGTACGAGTTTCGTTTTCTTTTTTTTTTAACTGATCAAAAATCTGATAATAGAAGAACTTTCGCTCCGAACACTACACTACGAATCAAGGCAGTTGATAGACTGATTCCAATGCTATTGGTTTTTTACACAAAGATATTTTTGTGTGTGTAACGTCCCACATAGCATACTAGCTTGCACCAAGCCATGTATCTTGTGAAACGTTATATTGTATTGAACTTAATAAACAAGCATGAAAAGAACTTGTTGGAACAAGATAAACGGCTTGGTTGTTATAGCTAACCTAAATCAAGCTAGCTGAAAGAAACAATTATGCGAGGAAACATGGCGAACTTGAAATATATTTGTATTTTATTTTGTTGCACTTCTGCTGTGGTCTTAGTGTGATGAAGTCCCATCACGTACCAGGATTCTTTCGCCATAAGCTAATCATTGCCAACTACAGGCGTCTCTTGGCTATATGGCGTGCGATTCCGTGGTCTGGTGACTACAGCATCGAATTTGTGTACCAGTGACCCTCGTATCGATTCCCACCCAGGGCAATGTTTTAATTTCTTTTAAGAAGTACATTATTTTTTTCTCTCCCTCTCTTGTCTTGTCAATGCTTTTTCAACCTTGATTCTTGCAAACTAGGCTGCTGGATTAAACCTTGTTTGGCTTTATTCACTAATATTTATTAAGTTGTCTCATTGGTTAAAGAAAGTTTGATTCACGTTTCAGTCAGGTTAAAATTACTATATAGGATGGGTCCTTGCAATGCAGTACGAAACAAGGTCATCGGCGTATTTAGCATTATTAAACATGGAAGAAAATGAATGTTATCTGAAAGGACGAAAACAGAACGACAGTATCATAAAATGGCCACAGAAGGACATGAAAATAATCATGAGCGTATTTTCGAAACTACATTATGCAACTTCAAAGGCATTTTTGATCAGCTAGCTGTCTTTGAAATATTTAATACAAGCCTAACTGGAGCAAATTAAAAATCCTACGAGTGTAATTGTTTCAGAAATTTGTAAAGTTTTAATTTGCTTTGTTACCGGTATAATGAATGTCCATGTGATCATGTAGTTGGCATTTTACCCGCTAGATGGCATACCATTTTCGCTAATTTGCTGCCATCTGTTGAGAATTCAGTGTACTACATTCTAACATTCTCCGTACTATACGAGCCTGACTATAGATTTCTGAAAACAAATTATATATATTTTTTATTGTTTAGGCATTATTTTCGCGAATGAATGAATAGGAGTGGTATAATTTCTTGAGTAGAACTCAGAATTCATGGATGTCAACAAAATTGACCAAATTTCTCGAATCTTTCGTGAATTAAAAAGCTCATTTCCAGAAGCTGTTAAACATCTATCTGCTCCATGTGATTTTGCGCTAATCGCGACATTCTACTGTCCCTGGTATCATATTTCTGTGTTTCTTGATAATCATGAGGTTCTTAATATTGTTGATTGCTTCCTTACGATTTGAGATGAATAAAATAAAATAGCTAAAAATACTTTCAAAGCTAGGATTTATTTTTTAAAATGTGCTTAAAAGTAGAACTGTTTTTAGTTCTTCTTGACTTTTAAGAATTTTATGTGTAAGAATAAAAGCGTGGGCGCTCATAGAAAACGATGACCATATGAATATACAGACAAGTAACCAACATTAATAAATTTCTACGCATTACTTTCTGGCTTCGAAGAACTTGTTTTCCTCGTCGCTAGATGTCTTCCGAGGTCAATAGCTTGTTTTCTTAGGAACATCCTGATTAATCTAAGTTTTTGATTGGTTCGTACTGTCATATTTCACGAAATGCTGAACCAATCACAAATCAGTTTACCAGGATCTTCAAGAAAGTAAGCTGTTGTTAACAGAGACCTCTATCGGTGAGGGCAGAAAGATTTCCGAACTCTGGAAAAAAATGCGTAGATATTTATGAATGCAAGCAAAATCTCTGTATACGGTTCTATGTGATATTTAGTTCCGGATCTGGTTACGGATAATATTGAAACCGAGTACCCGGATCCTGATGTTGGAAATGGGTATTCGGATTCTGAAACTTTGTATCAGAATATTTCAACCCAGGATCCGAGGATCCATGTCTTGGAACTGGGTATCTTAATCTTTGAACCAGTTATCCGAATCTTGGAACCGAGTCTCTAGATCTTAAAACCGGATATCCGAATCTTATAATCAGGTATTCGAATCTTGGAACCGAGTATCCATATCATGGATGCAAATATCCGAATCTTGAGACAGAGGATCCAGATCTAAAAAATTTTGGTTTCTTCAGGATCCAGTTCCACCCATGCCTATTTTGAGCAGACCCTAAAACGCGGACAGAGAGAACAAGTGAATAAGGACATCGTAACAGTAATACCGTTGGTTGAAATGAGTCCTCAAGTACTTACTTTGTGCCTTCAAACTAGGGGTGTTTCAATTTTCCATATATCAAAGCAATATAGAAACGTTTATATTGAAACTTGTTGATAATCAATACTTCGATATTTAGTTCGATATTTTGGTTTGATATTTTGATCGTTAAGTATCGATACGAAAAAATATCGAACTTTTCAATTCAATTTCAAATACCAAACACCCCTAGTTTCAAACCTCCATCATCCTCATTCTTTCACCCCCAACCTTACGTTTCAAGTTTGCCTTCACCCTCGCTTTTTAGATAGATCGTCACCCTCGCGTCTTTCCTTACTTCTCACTCTTACATCGCAATTTGGTTCTCAGCGTCACCATAGACCTCATAAAAGATAGACTTAGCACGCGTCCCCATTTCTGTCTGCACTAAAACTAATGTTTTTTTGTTCAGAGCACGTGATTTTGAATTCATCCGCATAGACGTCATATTCTATTATCAGGTCTATGTGAGAGCTACCTAGCGGATGAATTCAAAATCACGTGCTCTGAACAATAACAAAAAAAAAACATTAGTTTTAGCGCAGACAGAAATGGGGACGCGTGCTAAGTCTATCTATTAAGAAGTCTATGCCCTCACTCACTCTCAAGAGCTGAGAATGTAAGCGTGCAGTCGAACCTTGTGCGGATCGCCGTCATAAGGTTAAACAACCGTTTCTATCTTCCTCATCCGAAGACTTACGTGCCTTTAGAACGCATTCATATAAATTAAAAGAATAAAAATAAATAAATGTACAGTGGAATGCGATTAAGAACTATAATTCAACGTTTCGAAAACATAGTTTGTGGACCTGTATTACTCCTTTGTACTTAAAAGGACACGTTCCTACAGACTTTGGCTTAGAGTTTGTTTGTCCTTGCAAAGCCTCCTGTGAAATGTTTCTGTTCTCGACTCAACAGGGGCTGTTCCATTCCCATTTTCTGCTCCTTCTCTATAAGCCACACTAACAAGCTTTTACGCAACACGATTTTATCGAAAATTTCTGTGTCACTGCGTTTAATGACTTCCAGTAGCTTAAATCCACGAGTAATCATCGTCATCTTCCATTTTTTTTTACACCTTTCGGGTCTTGTTCTGTGTTGTGGTTGCTGGGAGAGCACAAAATTCATTTTTGTACCTCTCTTTCTCTCTCTCGCTCTCTATCTCTCTCGTCTAATGACACCATTAGCCATGTAATACGCTTTCTCTGTAAACAAGGAACCTAATTCAGCTTTTGCTATTTGCTCACTTCCATTTCCTGTCGCCCACCACTGATTTTTTTTTTCTTAAGGGAAACGAAGTTGGTTGTATTTCCACTTTGCAACGATCAAAATTGTCTTAGAACCGATTTTTAAAAATTCTTTTATTTACTAAGTAAGTACCCGGGTTCATGTTAGTGTAAAGCGACTCAAACGCTACATGGCATAATGATCTGGCTATATCTTTATTGCAGTGGTTCTCAAACTGTTTTGGGCACGGAGCCCTTTTAACCCAAATACTAGTCTGCGGAGCCCCAACATACTTCACTTGGCCCTATTTTATGTACGATGTGAAATATTTTGTTGAGCATACGAGTTCAGCCCTGCTGCCAGCCATCCTGACTAAGATTTACTAGGATTTTCTTCAGTTGCATGCCGGGATGGTATCTTAACTCATTGATCGCTACTTTTTCATCCCTAGCCTTGGTAGAGTGGTCACGAAGGGACATCATCCTTGCTAAATTTGTAAATTCAGCCCAGAACAGAACATTAAAAAGAAAAATACATATCCAGTGGGGAAGTTCACTACTGAAATTATTTTAACTCAACAGTAAAAGCAACACTTTTAGTTTGTTGTTTTTTTTGGGGGGGGGGGGTCACTTTAAAAAAAAATCAAAGAACAAGAAAATATACAAACGCATGACAAACTTTGCCTAATACAAAAATATTGATTACCGACCTCAATACGACGAATGCAGTTGTTTCTTGCTTATGCTAAGCTCTTTCACATCTGGCTTTATGGAAGAGAGTTGCAGTCGCATGTCAGGTTCAGCATCTAGTCCGTTGCAATACTCAGTTTTTGTGGAAACAAGTTAAAAAACTAGTCTCGAACAGGTACGTCCTAACAAACTGAAATAGAATTCTAATCCCCTTCTGTGATAAATTTGGGTATTGTGCTTTGATAATGTGTTCGTCCAATGGTAATGTACTAAAAACGGATTTGTCTGAAAACTCAGATCTCAGATTTTGTACCGCTCGCCTAGTGTGTAGTCAGATGTGTTTCGTGGGTACTCTAGACTCCTGGCGACCCTATTTATATTCCTGGGTTGTGGTGTTTACAGTTTCTGGTTATTCGCAGCCAGGACCTGTGAAGTTACAGGTCCATCTCAGGAGAGTAAGGAGGATGCATTCATGTTTCACAACCATATCGGATAATGGGGATGGGAACGCCCGGAAGTCTAGAGAATCGGAAATTCCCGAAAGATCATAAAGCCTCGAGATTTAGGAAAATGTTCATGCACACCCGTATTCTCTGATTGATTTATGTTATTTTATGCTAGAAAACTTTTTCACTGAGTTGACAACCTTTGTCCGAATTGAGAAAAACTGTCATGTTTCTCTACCATGAAACAATGAAAACAACGATCAGTTCAATCAAGAGAACCAGCTCTCAAGACCACCATCATCTAGACAATCACAGTCGCAGATGTTTTAGCCAATCAAAAGTACTGGTTTTCTAACCAACTACAGATGTAGATTTTCCAGCCAGTCACAGACGAAGATGTTTCAGCCAATCAAAAGTGCTGATTTTCTAGCCAACAACAGGCACAGATAATCTAGTGAATCTCAAACGCAGTTGTTACAGCCAATCAAAAGCGTCAATGTGTTAGCGTGTTAGCCAACCCCAGACGCAGCATTTCCAGCCAGCCTCATACCCAGATGTTTCAACGAAGCTAAAGCAATGATTTTCTAGGGAACCCCAGACGCAGTTGTTTCCAGATAATCACAGCTTTTCGATTGGTTTCCTTATAAATTTTAAATTTTCTTTCATCTCTTCATACTTGCTCTGAAAATGTTAGCGAATATTACTCTCGAAACGTTATACAGCGTACAGGCGCGTAGCCAGAATTACGTTTCGGAGGGGTCCACCAGATTCTTTCGGGAATCACGCTTTATATGTATATAATTTCGCCTAAATGTATGCTAATTTTACAAACCTGAACCCTCTACCTGGCTACGCCACTGCATCATTCATCTCACCTAGTTCATAACCCTAGAGAAATTATACACGTATATACCGTAGAGAAATCAGGAATCTTTCATTGCAGAGGAGAACCCTAGCCACCAAATAACAAACTGTTTAAATTCTCTCTAAGTATTCTGGTTGTAATGTGTATAAAATAAGGTTTCCATTTCTACATAGTGTAAAATGAATAACATCATTTTCTGTCTTTTTCAGGTAAGTGTGAGCGTATTCTTTTACATGGTTATATTATGGTCTAACGCAAATGAATATTCAAAGTATGCCGAATCTGCTGTAAGGTAAGTTATTGTGATTTTATTATGTTGAGTTATAGACAGTAGATGTCAGGAACTAAAGGTAATTTTGAGGGGTAGCTAAATTTTACCTTATCTAAATACGAGATAAAAACCAACATGCCTTATGTAAACGTTGCTGAGTCTTATCTGCAGATATTACTCTTATGTATGCATCAGTGAAACCCGAATTCTTTTGTGGTACTGTCCATATGACACCGTTTGTAATTTAAAAGCATTAGTCAATAAACATGGACGTTAAAACAACAATTATTTATTGTTAAATAAATAGTTGCTGCCTTTATTGCAAATAAATATTAAACGAAAACGAGAGTTAAATGAAAAATGATATTTTTTATTTTTTGAACTTATGCAAAAATTAATTATTTTGATGAATGAAAAAAAAAATCGTGAAAAATTTCATTTGTTATTTAGTATATTCAATTTTCTCTTGTTATTTCTCTTCAAAACCACATATTTGTTCCAACGATGGCCAATTTTCTGCTATTGCCGACAAAGGGATACACGAGACGGAATGAGCACATTTTTTGGGAGACGATACATTTTTTCAGATGATGGGATGAGACAGCTTGACACATAGTCTCGTCTTGTCTCGTGGTTTTTATACATGTCGAAATGTAATGTTCCAGTGGTCAATTTTCGTTTCAGTATGACAAAGCGCGTTTAAAATGTTTTTACTATTGTCTGAAAATCGCCCTCAAAATTACTGATTTTATTGTTAATGCAGTTTAGGGCGAGACATGACAAGAGAGGAGGTAAGCCTCTTCCGAGGTGAGACAGGACATGGACATTTCGAGACGAGACAAATTTTCACAAGACAGGATCAGAAAACCCCAAGTTTAGTCTCGTTCTTTCTTAGAGGCAGAAAGAACTGACCATCCACTTTTTTTACATCACTTATTAAATTTTTAGTGGTTTCAAACAGGTAACCTCAAAGTAAGCAGGTTGTACATGTGCGGTGAATTTGGGCCTTCAACAGAGATATTCAATCACAAGGCGTTGTTTAAAACAAACAAGTGCATCTTTACAAACTTCCATTTCAAAGCAGTAGCTAGAAATGCTTTTTGCAAACTTACTGACATACGAAAAAAAATGTCAATGAACGTGTAACTTTCTATACTACGCCAGTGCTGCCATCTATTGATAGGAGTTATTAATTACATTTCAGTCGATCCTTATATAATCTACTTAGAATAAAGAATGTCCATAGTTTATAGTATATCCCTTTACTGAACACGAGTATGTACTATATTTGATGTTAGCCTGATACTAACATGGTCAGATGCGAAGATAATTTACTCAAAAATGGGTTCAATTTTCTTATTCATAAAATTGATTCAAATACAGCCAGAGCTGGATTAAGCTTTTGGGGGTGGGGGTCGTTTTGACTCTGTTAGGGACACTGTGGTCCTTAGGTTACTGATTTGCCTTCTTTGGTGGCCCCTGAACCAGTCGGAGACTGGGCTGCAACCCCTATAGCCCCCCAAATACGACTGTGGATACAACTTTGAATGTGACTAGCTAAACCAACACACCTCATTATTTGCTGAGATATTATCACTTCATTTTGTAACAATGCATCAAGATACTTGGTTGCCAAGCTGGAAAACCACCCAAGGTTTAACGTCTCTTTATTTATTTATTCTTAATCCTTGTTTTGGTTTGAGAAAATTCACTTTTCAAAATTTACGACCATAATTTTTTTTAGGACACCCTGTATCTATAATTCACCGCAAGTGAAATTTAATGTCTTGTTATGATGCTACCAGTATGATATGTGAACAACACTTTTACCATGATTTGTGAACGAACATAACGAGTTTGTGTGATGTTGCATTTAATGAACTTTCTAGATTCTGCTTCCGTTGCCTCATTTGGGATTTTCCTTTTTTTTCGTTTACCGAATAATTCGGTTTGTTTATGACCAAGTCTCTTTCTTATCATCCTTCTTAATCTTTCTTTCTTTTCTTTCGATGCTCTTAGTATGTAGCTATGTTTCTTCTTTCATGCTCTTCTGTCACGTGACTCGAGTTCTTAATTGTAAAGTCCTCGTTCGTTTTTTTTTCTCCCTACTTTTCCTCTTTGCCACTGCAATTGAATCGTAGTGCAATTTGGTAAAGGCTCTCTTTGACTTTACTGGTGCAACTTATCCAATTTTACATCAAGGCCAACTTCTGAGAAAAAAAGAATGGGTGTTGAATTAAGTGAATAGTTGGTTTTTAAAGACGGGAAACATGAGGAACTCGTGTTCTACAAACATATATAACTTTTCTTTTTTTTATGCACCAGACGCACATATTTAGTTTTTTTTTCTTTTTCCTGTTTATCCTTACATACAGTATCTGGATTATAGTTTCGTATAAACGAAAGAGAAAGAAGTTAGCCTTTGCACTAACAATTGCCAAGGCTCCGGTCCCTTGATAGCATTTAGACACAAAAGCATTCACTTAAAAAATATAGGTTGACAACGCTGATAACTGGAGTGCTTAAGACATAGAGTGTTATTATGTCGAATAACTGATATGTCACATTTTGTGGGGATACGTCTAATGATATGGAAGCAAATCAATTGAATTTTATTTATGGCCTTTAGGCATCTTAAGGATCAGGCCGGTATAGGAGAGGGTTCTATCTTGTCCCGTCTCAAAAAGATGTTTATTTTGCATTACAAGAGCTTTTGTCTCGTCTCGTTTTCTATAGCCATTTCTCTGTCTCGTGGCAACACTAAAATCAAACTTAGACCTCTCCAACGACAGCACAACTACATCTCTACACCTTGTGGTTCATGAGATTTCTTTTATGGACACGGATTGGCAACACTGACAACGGGATATTTGGGGACGGGACATTTACAGTATATTTCTGTTGTGTCGAACAATGTTGATACCAAGTGCGGTGTTTCTAATGGAAGCCATTTTTTAAAAATCAATTTTATTGAAAATAGGTTGGGAAACCGTAAAACACACATACAGTATGTTCCATACAACATATGAGAAAAGTCACTGATGTAGGAAGCGCTAGTGGGGCATTCACAGCGACAGGAATCTTACTTAGTGTTGGAACAAAAATATATCATAAGAAAAACTCTACCTTTCATAAGAATATAAGGTTTATTTAACGATCTGGCTAGGGTTACACACCCGTCCGGCAAATCATATAATGTTCATAAAACCCTAGCAAGTATACATCTTCTTACTAATCGCAACACATAAATATATATCTTGTTATAAGTTCTCTGTTATAAAAATATCAAATATATTCTTGTTAGTTAATTGGTGTCCAATAGATGTTATGTGTTCAACAATAACCGTGAAAATTACAATAGATATTTAAAGAAAAAGCGAGACATCTATGTTCCTTAAGCGTAAATAAATAATATTATAGTACAATATAACTGTGAGCCATACGGTTATATATTGTGTCCTCCGTAATTATCCTAGAATCATAAATTATACCTCGTTGGAAAGTTTATTGAACGCAGATTCCAATGAGGTCTTTTTTTATGCTCGTCGTATCCCATTTGTAAAAGAACACGAAGAAAGTATAAAATTCGCCTCCCTCTCTAAAATGCACAAACTTGTGCTTCCAAAAATGCGTCAACTTTGCCCCTCCCCTTCATGAACAATTGGGAATACGCTGACGAAAACTGAATATCAGTAATGTTATCCATTGTCTTCAGATTGAGTCCACCTTCATGATTGTCCCACGATTTAGGGAGTTGTGGGAGGGGCGAAAGACTGAGAAAGGTAACTTTTGCCCTCCCTCTCCCTCACAGTACATCTCTGACGCATAAAATGTGCCTCTCCAGTTAGATAGTTCCCTTAGGATTAATTTAAGACCAAAATTATCCTTTTGGGTCAATTAGGTAGGGAGCTATGTCGTGTTATAGCTATGGACAATATATTTCTCCATTCGGCGTGTAAAGGTTAAATCTATTTCAAATATAGGTTCGGTGTTGCCATATTGTGCAGTGTTCCCATTGGTCATTTTCTGTGCAAATGAGTGTACAAGAAACACGTTATTTTTTACGGTGTATATTTAACGTAGCGCAAAGTTCCGGCTGTTCCCTATTAAAATCTTATGGTATTACTCCTCACGTCTCAATGGATTTTTCCTTTCCCGCTGTGACATAGAGTGTATATGTATTTACCTATGTATGTGTGTGTGTCTTAGAGAGATGATTCTCAAAAGGTCAACCTACATACAACATCCCCGCTCACGTCTTATAAGTTTTATTCCTTTTCTAGTTTTTTTTCTTTTTTTTCGTTTGGTCCACTTCAAGGACGCCGAAGTGATGTTGGTGATGATGATAGTTGCGTTGTGAATGAAGCCCAACCCAAGTAGACGAGAAGCAATAACTGGCTCGATGACGCCATCTTTCTTATATTTATGACTATGTACAATTGCTTCGCACATATGCACACGCGTGTACATTTCTGTGCTGTTTGATTACATCTACAGTAATTGAGAGAGCGAGAAAGAGCGCATAAAGATTAATTTTGTATACACTGGGAGTATAGGCTAAGTGTTTGTCTGCGCACGCTTTTCCTAAAAAAGAAAATGTTAATTATTGTTGAAAGAAGTAATAGTATTGGGTGTACGAACACACACACTTGAACGAACAGTGTTTGCAGTGTCATTTAGATTTTTGTATCTTGATTCGAATGACCGAACTGTCAAGAGTAAAAAGGCATTTGCAAATACGTAGCATATTTATACATATACATGATTTAGCTGAATGTAGGAGTCGCCGTGGTTCAGAAAGTAGCGCGTTTTACTACGAATCGACAGCCCGGGTTCAAATCCCGCCCAGGGCGCTGGAAACTTTTCGTCAGTGCTGGAGCTCCAAGGTGCACCCTGCTTACTAATCAAAATGAGTACTGCCAGAGTGTCATTGGAATTTCAACTTGGTAAAGGCGGTCGAGTGTGGGACTGACTACTCCACCTCACGTAGTGCCGTTGGTCGAGAATATATAGAGCACTACCGCCTTATCCCCCATGCACTGTTCACGGCGCGTGAGCATCACACAGGTAATAGATACCGTTACCTGTTTATTAGCTGAAAGCAGAGGGCCCGGAAGTGTGAGTGCGAGGATCCAGAAACATTGGCAAGAGGACGGACGCGGTGGCTCTGTGGTAGAGCGATCACCTCTGATGCGTGGAGTCTGCGGTTCGGTCCCGGTTCTTGCTGTGTGGGTTTTCTCGGAGTTTACCTGTTTCCTCCCATTTCCTTCATTTCAGCAATTTATCCATCCGGCCTGAGCCATAAAGGCATTAAATAAACTCAAAGAGGACGGACTTTCTTGTTGTTTTGTGATTGTTATCTGTCCATTTATATTGCGTAAGTTTGGTCATTGTTTGTGAACATGTTCCAGAAAATCAACTGTAATTTGAATACTAAATATTATATTTATTATAACAATATTTTCAAAGAACATTTTGTGTCTTTCATCCTGAAAAATTAAAAAACAAAAAAACTCACAAATTATTGATATTTCGAAAATAACCATAAATAGAATCTATATCATATACGGGAAAAAAAATGGTCATATTTTTTTCATGAAAGCATGGAGATTTAGTTAGTGTATCCAAGCGATACATATATATATTTTTTTTAATTATAGAGAAATGAAATCAAAACAAACAAACAAACATCAGCGTGCGTAGTTTTTATAAACAAAAATGTCAAATTACGAATCTATTTACTCTTTGATTTTTTTTTTTTTTACTGGAATTCGTAATAGATTGTTTTCTGGCGACAGTAGTAGTCTCCTTGTGCTGCGTCGATCTGCTTTTTTTTTTAAATGTTGTTTTTATATAAAAAGAGAAATACAAAAACAAATGACAATGTTATCAATTCTTAGCTCCGAGAGATCTAGAATTAGTTTTTTTTAAATTACAAATTCAACAATAACTTTTGTAACAACATCAGCTTCGTAATATTATATTTCAGATTTAAAAGAAAATAATTCAAGTTCTTGCCGTGCATTTTTTTTGGTACTAGTTTCGCATGGTCGCTGTACAAATTGCACATATTTGCAATATGAACTGAGAACGGACTTAGTGAAAAAATAGGTGGGACTTTGTACTGTAGTTCTCGCCTCAGGTTGTAGTGGTCTGACAGCAGTGCAATGTCGTCATTTCCCATACTTACGATGGACTTGCTAGGCCTTTGATATCTATCTCATCTATATAAGTTGATCAGAATAATGTCCCAAAAGTGTCTGCACGCAATCCGGAAGTTATTACTAACAACATTTTCTTAAAAGCTAATCGAGCTCGTTATTGAAGGACGAAACGAACTTTGGTCCGTGAAAGGTAAATTTTGTTTACCTGCAATGAATTTTGAGTAATTCGTGTAAAACGAAAAAGGCGGGAAACCTCACTTGGATTGAGCCTTAAAGACAAAGAATTATGAACAAGTTCTTTGCTTAGGAGGGAAAATAAGTCTCACGTATAATCGCAAATCTCTGTAGTCCGTTGAGTTTAAAACTATAATATCGTGTTGTTTTTTGGTTAATGTTTGGTTCAGACGCGAAAATTCGTTCAACTACTGTTCGCTCAAGCTTTGCAAAAATGGCTCTTCTTCCATAAATGATGTTTATTGTAGTTCTTAGCATTCGGAGCCATCGAAACACACACACACATACAGAAACAGAGAGTCAAGTCTATTACTCCGTAAAGGCTAAAAAAAATTGCACCCATGAAAATTAAACAGGATGTTCCTGAAATAATAATACTAACTTCAGGAGGTGATCATTTCCATCAAGACAAGATAAAAGTTCGTTTGAATAAATTACGAAACATGCGTAGTTTCGTCACAAAAGACGTCATAACTGAAAAGTAATGACGTAAAAATGGTGCCTGCTTGGCGAATCACATTTGAAGTAGAATCCAATACACCTATTTCAGCTATATTTATGATTGGCGAATGCAACTTAGAGAGGATTCGATTGTGATTTGGTAAGCCGACCCCGCTTACGTTCATTATGTGTCGAGATATGACGTCATTTGTTACGATGCCGTAATAATTTTGAACTCCTCTAGCTCCGAAACTACACATTTTGGAAATTACTTCAAAATTAACTCTTTTTTTTTTTCTTGTTTTGGTGTAAATACTCAACTCTCGAATTTTGTATCATTATTTTACGGACACTCTGTATATTGAAGTATTTTATCGTCATCGTAGTTTGAAAGTAAAGCCGGCTTTACATTGAGGCAACTAAAGGCAACCGATTTGCTCGCAGCATGCGATAATGGTTGCTACTTGCAGAATGCTACCAAGCCTTTTACACCGACTGCGATCGAATTTGACGGTTGCCTCAGTTCGTTCCGAGATGTTAATGCGGATGGTTGCTACAGCTGCTTGTATAATTTTAAATAGAAGAAGAAAGGAGAGGAAAAAGTGCAGGGAGATGTTTTTGAGGAGTGATGGGGTTCGAAATGACTTTTGAACAAACTTGTAGCCAATGAGGGGTCGTTATTCAAAAATTTCACTCTGATGAGTAAAGAGGACTTTGATCATCTTGTAACGCGCTGATGTACCTGTTCCGAATATCAGACTCGAGATTATCACTTTTTGTCCCAGTGATATGCAAAAGTATCATTCAAGTTTTGAAGAAATATATTAAGCTAAGTAAATCTCATGCGAATAGGCAACTGAACCCACTTGTGGATGGGTCGCTTGCGATCTTGGGCAATCACGCCGCATGCGACTCTGTGCGAACAGAGCAACCTGCAGTATGGGATCAAGCCGCACGCGATGTAAAGCCACAGAGAACCATATACAGAGAAGTAGCCTGTATTCATAAATATCTACGCATTTCTTTCTGGCGTCGAAGAAGTTTCTTGCCTCGCCGCTAGATGTCTCTTACCTCTGATGTTTCTTAAACATCCTGATAAATTCAAGCTTATGATTGGTTTGTACTCTCATACTTAAGCTAAGATGTAATATTGAACCAATCACAGAATTTCAGTTTGCTAGAATCTTTAAGAAAATAAGCCATTGAGTTCGGAGACATCTAGCGGCGAGGCAAGAAACTTCCTCGAAGTCAGAAAGAAACGCATCTCTGTATATGGTTCTCTGTGGTAAAGCCGCCTTAATAGAGAACAAACTTTATTGTGATTTAAAAAAGAAACACTTTGGAATCTGTTTAAATTTCCAGATCACTTCGTAGGAGATTTACGCGGGTAGATATGTAATAAATATCGCTAGAAGCAATGATAACAAAAATAATTAAATGAAACGCAAGATTTTAAATAACACTTCCTTTTCAAACGAGACAATCTGAAGAATTTTGCACCTGACAATCTTAGATGTACACAAGCAATGTCTTTTTGTAACATTTTATCCATTCAATACAGTTTGGACACTGTTTATAAGACAACTAATAATGCACACACAGAGAGAGAGAGACCAAACTTAATCTCAGTGAAATTGAAGTCGGAGTGGGGGGGGGGGGGTATTTAGAAGGGACTTTGCCAAGGAGGCGGAGGGGGGGAGCAATTAGTAAAATTGCTTTGTATGTGGCTTCTTACTAAGACAAATCTCTTCTCTCTCTTTTCTCCCCCTCCCTCTGCCAAAAAGTTGATGCTCTTTTTTTATGTCTTCCTTTGCCTTTGAGTTCTGTTTGCAGAATTAATCAGCAGTGTTTGTTGAACTGTCTTTTGTGAGGATTCGATTTAGCTTTGATAGACTTCCTGTCTATCTGTACAAGGAGTTTCTTTTCCCTCATCGATTTAATCTTTTTCTATGTAAAATGTCGGAGGTTAATTGTACGTATTCAATGCGAGTGTGTTTATCTATGTTCGTAAGACGGTTGTCAATGTTATCGCACTTCCTTTTACCATGGGAAATTGGGTTACAAGGTCACTTGTGTGGGTATGTGTTTGTTTATGAATCAACTCTCTTGTGTGATCCTTCTTAAAATGTCAAACACTGCCTCTAATTTTTGTAACTTAACGCATGAATTAAAGTTTTTTTTTTCTTCCTTAAATGATGAAGGATGAAGTATTCTTGAAATTTGCTCACTTATTTCCTCGTAGTACCTTCCTGCGTAGTCGGTTTCGTTGGTCAGACATTTGTTGCTACACTGGTCAAGATGTTGAAATTCGTCATTCAAGAACTGACCATTTTGTACCTTCAGACACTTTTTCTACCACCCTGTTATTTTTTTGTTTCAATCAACAAAAGTCACTTCTGCTTCACTTTCGTCCTGGAATGAAACACTATCGAATTGTAGCGTCACCTCCTACACCGCAGCACTACTCACCAGAGACGTATTTAGGGGGGGGAGTCCCCCTCGAAATTCATTTTTTTTTTTTTTTTGTAAAATAGGTAAAATTACATGGAATTTGGTCGAAAATCTTAATTTCGTGGGGTTCAGACATACTAAATACGTCTCTGGTGAGGAGTGATGCAATATGGAACGTGACACTGCAATTCGACGGTGTTTCACTCCAGGACGAAAGTAAAGCAGAAGTGACTTTTGTTGATTGAAACATAAAAAATACGCGTTTTGTACAATTTGACCTATTATTCCAGCCCCTATCTCGGTACCTTTCAGTTAATATGGGTAGCTAATTTTTTGTGTATTACCTCTCCAAAGGACATAGGTTCTCCTAGCAAAATTTCAGTGTAGCTTTCGATATAATAATCTCATTGACGGCCTCCTTGCAAGAAAGGACTAATCGTGTGAACAGTTAGACGCAGGAGAAAACGTTGGAATATAAGCGCAGTATTAATAGTTTTGGGAACGTTCCTTGATATTACTGGAGCCTGAGGTTTTAAGCTTTCGGTACCAGTGTAATGTTCACACATGCGCAGAGAGAGAATACAGTTTCTTATCGTAACCAAACATGCATTTCTGATCAAGTGTTAGCTGCCACCATTTTGTTTACGTACAGAAATGAGTGATTCTCAGTAAATGGTAATTGCGATCCCTAATTGACAAATAGAAAAAGTGATTAAAACATGGCGTACATGTCGTGGGAGTAACTTTATTTGTTTTTTTGACAACGTATTTCTGAATCTCTATACTGAATTTCGTATGCTTTCTTATCACTGGCAGTTTAGTCCAGTCAGTAAGACATTGAACTTCTAACTGAACAGCCCGTGTTCAAATCTCACTTGAGGCTTCATTTTTTTTCCATTTGCTCCCAGCATTTCTGAAAACTGAATAACTACTTTATTTTTTTATTAGAAAGTTACTATAATTGCATAGTTTCTTCCAGCTATGTTTCGGATTTTTTTGAACGGTATTGGCTTCACATTTGGGAGGTTCTGGGTTTGAATCAGCAGCCGCTCATTGTGACTGAAGTTTTCCAGGGAGGTTTCCTCAGTCACACCAGATGAATACCGGGATGTACCTACAAAAATGGTTCTGGCCGACTACCTTTCAGCATCGTCTCCCTCGTTCTTTCCATGACTGAGCCTTAGTTGCCTAAAGGACGTAAATAAGTTTGAGATTTGAAGAAATGTCTTAGCTTGGTATTTAATATTGATGTTAAAAATATATATATTTGAAACGTGTGAGCCATTTCGAAAAGTAGAACATGTAAAATTAGGGTTAAGTTTTTATCACCCCCTCGCCCTCCCCCCCTCCCAGAAAAACAAAACAAAATAACAACAAATAACAGCTTGACTTTTAAGGTGAAATGATTCTTTTGTTAATCGGTATCATTCTCAATTCCTCAAGAAAAAGGTGACATTTCATCGAATTCCGAGCCATAGTAACAGGGATTTCGCCAGAATTTATAAGTTTGTGAGGGGTGTAAGTATAGTTTTGCACCGTTTTGATCAATTTTTTGACTGTAAAAATTTTTAAAGTTGGGGAGGTTTATTCGAGAATTTGGCCAGGTGTCATCCACCACAGGAGAGTGTGTGTGTGGGGAGGGGGGGGGAGGTCTGTCGGAATCACTTCATAGTAATGACTAAATGAGGTTTATAAAGTGAAAGGATAAGTCAATGCTTTCGCATACAGTAGACCTAAAAATTTGATAAGCGTTACATGTTTATGCAAATATTTTCAATGCCCTTTCTTTGTTCTCTTTGTTGATATCCTTCTCACCCATTCCTTGGCCGTTTTTGGCTTTACTGTCCTTTCTTCCAACTTATCCCTGTAGCAGTAGTTGAAATGAACATGAAACGTGAAAACAAAAACTTCTCAATATGAGGAGAATGTCTTATTATTTGCTTCCTTCCTTCAAGTTCAAAGCTCTAGAATCGTCTTGTCTAGAAACAAAAAGAGAAGGTTTCCTGACTGTGCGAGTGATAATTTATATCTTCGTTTCCATTAGCAAAATTACTTACCAGTTGGGTTAGGAATCCCAGCTTTAACAGTAACTTTTGAGACAATACACAGGAAATTACAAACGTTTTATATTTTCTGTTTATACTCTAATCGTAGTCTCAATTCTACAAGAAACGCTTGATTTTCTATCAGACTGAGCCTAAAGACTGTAAAATTAAAAAAAAAATGTTGGTCGAAATTGTAGCTCATTTAGGTTGGTCGATAAGCTACCGTTCATTCCTCCTTCTTGATATGGGATTCAGTCCCAATCTAGCTACGAAAGACGGGATTTCATATTCACGTGAAATCCGAACGTCCTCGGGTTTAAATCCCAGGCAAAGCTAAATTGAATTGGTTTTAAGTATTTTATGCATGTTTTGTTCGTGCCGTGACAGAATGGGTAAGAGGGATGTACTCACCCCCACTCTTACATCTTCGATCAGCTCTCACCCTCACTTACCCTAAAGGAATTTATTTTTAGCTGATATACATGTCAGCCAGCGAATTATGACGTCAAGCTTTGGGCAGTCAAATAACTTAGCTAGAATTTAATTTTTAAAAATACTTTTAACTTCATATCACAAAGTTCCATTACCACCATCGCGCCTACTTTCCAAAATTGTAGTCGTATTGTTTTTCGTCTTTGCGTGATTTTAAAAAAATCAGATAAAGTGTTTGTGGGTTGGGGGGGAGGCTGAAAAGGTATTCTCTTGGCATTAGCCTGGGATGGATGAAGAGAAACCATAGTAATCTTCCAGTCAGAATGGCCGAGTTCAAACTCAGAACCTTCCAAATGTGTAACCGACTGATAAATCAGAGGCAGAGTGCGTGTTCGCAGATCAGCATGCGATGCCACAGGCCACGAAAACTCACTCTTCCCACCCCTCCACTTTGTCTGCACAGTAGTTGGATTATAAAACAGCCACAAACCCCGGGTTTCTTGATATTGGTAACGGTTGGGCGAGTTCTCTACATTTTGGGGAGATAATCAGGACGGAAGAGTCCCGTTCTGGTCCCGATTTCCTGGAGTACCGATTTTCTGGAAATTCTAATAGATTAGGAAGTCTTGAGAATCGAGAGTTTTCGAAACATTGGGAATGAAATTCCTAAACACTTGACAACACCCAATAATTTCACGTCCCGGAAAATTCTCGCTTTTCGAGTTTCCTTGCGCAGTAATTCTATTGTAAAAAATATTTGTATTGTACGGAAATACTTCTCACCCTATCGGAAAGAAATGTATGAAATCGTTTGGTTTTATGTATAGTTATACAGGTGATTACTTTCAAAGCCTGCATCGTTGATGTGTTTCTAAGAAGTCTATGACGTGAATGTCCTCTGGCAAGCTGAACAGATGGCGCTTTGCATTGTTTCCCTTCGGCTAAAGATAGTCTAAGGCAGTGTTCGATGTGTGTAATTTCCAGAAAGGGGGAAGAGTTATAGTGACACAGTAGAATAACATATTTTAGGACTTTTCATATCCCAGGCCGAGGGTTATGTATCGGTAAACAGAGTCACGGATGATTTTTGCAGAAAAGGAGAAATCCCAACCACCACACCTACAAATCAAACATTGGTCTAAGGACTGAATCAGCAGTTATAGCGAATTTCGAACTGTTTGTGGCGTTATCGTGATCCGAACCCGATACTTTTTGATTATACAAGGCGACGAGGATACAAGCACTCACCCACCGAACCCACAAGGTACTCTGAAACATTCATTACTATTTTTATGCTTATTAAAAGTTGTATTGAATAGGAATCGAAGCCAGATTGTCCATGTATCGGGATGTTTCTCTACCTCAGTGTTTTTCAACCTTTTTGATTACGCGGCACACGAGACAATAGAAGGCTTCGAAGTAGTAACCTCCAAACAATTGATAGTTAATGAGTTGTTCTCTAGATTGTACTAGTAGCAACTAAAATTATCATCACTTTCTATGTTCGAAAAAGATTGCGACGCCAGAAGCATGTAATCCTGTTTTTCCAGATTATTCAGACAATTATAGTCACAATTTCCGGATGCAGAAATTCAATTATACGATTTTTCTGGATGTTTTTATTAACATTTTCCGGAGAGTTATCCTCCGAAAAACCCCAATATATATCATCGAAATAATCTAGTATTGTTTTGAGTACTCAGGTATCATCAAGATATTCGTCATCCATGGCATATTTCCAATAATAATAAAGATTTCACGATATCTTCATTTCTAAGAATAATCAGTGATTTGCAAAAGGAAAAAAAAAAGTGTTCTGGTCTCTCCTGACAGCTTTCCCGTTCTTCTATTGGTTATAAATTTACTGTAATGTAACGACATTAAAATGCACGAATTTTAGGCAAATTCCGCAAATTCTCGAAAATTATCAAGTTTGTAATTCAGTAATTGTCTCACAATATTGTATTCATAAATTTCGTTTGGCGCCTAAGTTGTTGATAACTCCGCTTAGCAGCAGTGTAATGTGTGTTCCGGACATTGCAGGTACTGAATCAAACGGAAGAGAAAATACCTCGTGGAATGTCAAATAAATAAGTTCCTTTCGATACTACTACTAAACCGAATTATGAGAATGAGTTTGCTTTATAACACTCACTACTTTGCCATTAAAAGGTACAGTCTGTTTTGAAATAATTCGTTTTCTTTTAGTTTAACAGAAATAAAATCGTGTACACACAACTGAAATTTATGCAGGATTTTTTCCCCCTCAGTCGCTGGATGAATCTAGACTAGATTGTATGACTGCTGTCTTCCACATCTGTGTTCCCGGAAGCGTACTCACCGAAGAACTTCATCTTTCAGGCTTATAATGAGCATAGCCGAAGCCGATAGATGCCTGTGTGGTCCGTTGGTTTTGTTATCAATTTTGAACAACACTCAAGTGGGGAAACCAACTGGAAAATATTGTTGACAGTTCTTCATCCTGCCTACCATTCCGTTGCATTATACCATAATAACTGCCACATTCAATCTTTTACTGGATGAGGCCTCCCACCTCAGGGAGGAGATTGGTCTACTGCTCCCACGCTGACCAGACGGGTTGGGAGAGGGGAACCGTTCCACGCCTTGGAAAAAATCCTTGGCAGCGCCTGGAATCGAACCCAGGACCCCTCAATCTATAGTCAGACACGCTAACGATTAGGAAAACGGGGGTGGTCATATATATATATATAACTAACACACCGAATAATCAACAGATCTCAGTAACTACTGAATTTTTACATACGCTCTTCCACCATCATGTAGAGTTCCACTAAGAACGGATTTTATGAAATTCATCCCCGTTTGCCAGTGTTGCCAATTTTAAAAATAAAAAGCCACTCTTCGAAACCCTTAGAAAAGGACTATGCGGTTGTACGCTTTGCCAAGAGTCACTGTGGCCAATCCTCATTTACTCACCGATTCATCAGCAGAACTCAATAATTAATGTTGATAGATGCGGTGAATTTTTGCTTAAGGTTTTTCTCCAGCTTATTGAGTTCCCCTGAGATAGGATTTTATTAAATTTACCCCGTTTGTCAATGTTGCGAATTCTGAGAAATACATTTCTTGGAATTGGTACTATTCCTTTCATCAAATCTGCACCAAATTTTGTATGAATACTCTTCGCCGCCTATAGAGAAAACGACTGTGGGGTTTCACCAAGAACCCAAATTATCAGTGCTGCCAACCCATCACTGATTCATTCGCTCAGGAAATGATCAACTGACCTTAGTGATTAATGTGCATATAAGCAGTGAAAAATTGTATATGGTCTGTTTCCATCATGTATCCCTAAAAAAGGATTTGGCGAAATTCACCCCCAGTTGTCAGTGTTGCTAACTTCTTTAAAAATTCAATTCTTGCAAAGGTTTCTTCTATACTCTTCATCATATCTACACCAAATTTTGCATGATTTTCCTTCGGCTCCTTTCGAAAACGGTTGTGGTGGTACCCCTCAAACTCTACAGTTGTTAGTGCTACCAACCTATTTTTAAATTTACTTTAGACTATATTCTACTGTCAAACACTATTCAACACATCATTAGCAAAAGTGCCACGAGCCAGTGTTGCCACCTTATGACACCAATACAATTTTTGTTTTGGCTTTACGGACACGCCTAACCGAAATTTGCTACAAATACCCATAAACACACTACAAAAATAATTATCTGCTACAACACTCTGCGAGAAGCCACCTTTTTAAAGCGTTACCAACTTCTAAAATTTAATTTTTTTGCCGTTAAAGCTTCTGGCCATAATAAAAATTATAGTTTATATGTATGTTAGTTATACAAATTTACATGCATGCATTAATATCTACCAAGTTTTGCATGCGTGTTCCTTCCTACTGGGGGCAGGTCGTAGAGGTATTCTCAATCACCAGAGCTTTCAGTGTTGCCAACCTATTTTTTTTAATGTATCCGCATAGGTTTGCACCAAATTTAGCATACGTGTTCATTAGGTACTGGGACAGGTCAAAGAAGCACTCCGGGCGCCGTAGAGGAAACAGTTATCAGTGTTTTCAATCCCTCTTCAAATATTCAATATTTCAAGTTGTTTCCATATCGTTGTACTTGCCCGCACAAACTAAGCATTTAGGTACTGGGATACGTCACTTGTCAATTTTTTTTCTGGGTATTTTCGACATTGTTCTTTTTCGTTGAAAATGGCATCGTGAGGTAGACAGAGGTAAAACATATCCCCCAATATCACTGCCCACCGATCGTGTTGCCAGAGTCCATTTTAATATTTAAAAGAAACTATATGTTCGGAATAGATCACTAATACTCCTGTACAAAGCTTGTATTGAATTATACTTATGACTTGTAGGCGTCTTGGGTGTAGTAGGGTAACAGAGGGAATGTTCAGAGGAAGGTACCAAACTAGGCCATGTTGCATTAGCTTGGCGTGACAAAAAAATAATAATGGAAATTACTTGTTCAGGGTGGATACACTGCACACTACAATGGATATATTGCCCACTAAACAAAAATGAAATGGGACAGAGGTCTCCGAGACCAGCTACGCCACTGGACAAGCAACGTATTTTATACATAGGATGAGGTATTCTTCCCGGATGTCCCTGGGCAAGGTGAAGATGGCGCCCTAAGGACGGACATACAATTTAACGTGGACTCCGACCACTTTTGTCTCCACCGGGAATCGAACCAGGGACCCCTGTCAAGGTCACGGAAGAGAAAAAAGAAATACAGGAGCACAAGGAATAAAGGCACAAGGATATTCTTATTGTAAAGATCGAATGATAATTGAAATATTTTATTTAAGTTAAACCTTGTTTAAGGATATAAAGAAAAATAGTGTTGGAAATATTTGCTTTATGGAATTGTTTGTTGGCTGTAGGAATTAAAGCGACAACAAATTGTAGAAGCCTAGATTGCTAATTTTGCATTTGAAGTGTATATAACTAATATGTGAATAGCCGGATATAGAATATTTATATAAGGAAGTGAATATATTAGTGTACCCTACGGGTGAATGATAACGCTCACTGTCTTGTAATCAACGAATTCCGAGTTCAATTCCCGGTGGGACACAAGTGGTTCGGAGCCTACGTTAAAGTGTAGGTCCCATTCTTAGGACCTTATTTTCATACGATGAAAGGTAGTGTCAAATCATAATCGATTCACCTTCCCCAGGGACCTTCATGCACAACATCCATCCTCATTAGTGAATATAGTATGAAATGTTCTGAATTTATAAGTTTTATCTAGTGAAGACGCTAAACAAAACTAACTTTATGAGACAATATGTTAGGTGGTTCATTTCCCATTTCGTTATTAAAAAAAAAAAAAATGGCAGTATTGTAATTGCTTGTGTACTGATAAATGTGATAGCTTTACACTGACGACAGGCTTTTTTTTTTTAATAAAAAAAAAGGAAAGCGAAAATGCGCACATATTTAGCATGTCCTCAAATGTCACCATTTACAACAGACTATTCATATTCGCAAAGAAAAAAATGTGACAAATTGACCTGTTTGCTTCGTTCGGATTGGTGATCAATGCGTTCTGCCACAAGTTTCTGCTTTTTTTTTTAGGAGAGAAAAAAAATGAGACGAAATTGCTTCTAATAATGACTGCATAACAGATTGTAGATGGATGTTATGAATGCAGCATTGCGTATTCAATAATGTATCCAGAGAAATAGTTATTTCAATGCTCTAACCTTGTTTCTAAAAGGGAAGACTGATTTGACGCCTCAAAGAGAAAGACCGTCGAGCTTATGTGTAATCAGTGATTCCTTTTAGTAAGAAAATGGGCATTTTGTACGCACGTGGAAACCAGTATTCCAACTTTTGTATGAATAAAAAAAAACTATTATTTCGTGTAACTATGAGATGTCTTACTCGGCCTACTGTAAATAAAGCCGAATATTTACTGATTCGGAGACGTTATGAATGAAATTAATTTATGAGCTTAGTTATCTCAGGCTCAGGCCGGGATAAGATAGTGAAGAGGATGCTGGAAGGTAGTCGGCCAGGGCCTAGTTTGTAGTACAATCACGGCATTTACCTGGCGTAACTGAGAAAAGTTATGGAAAAACTCAGAATGGGCGGCGGCTGGAATCGATCCCAGGACCTTCCGATTGCTTAACCAACGCTCTACCAACTAAGCTATGACCCCCATCCGGTACGGATATATTGTGCTTGTGTAGAATAGATAGATATTGGGAATGTGTGCTTCAGAGGTAACACATGTACATATTACTAATGGTAGAAATACGGTGAACTTCTGTTGAACTTTGCGTACTTTTTGAGCACAATATCTTCTGTCTTGTGCAATATACTGTATTATTTGGTCAACCGTTTTTGTCTAGTCCTTTTTTGTATGTACTATTGATGGTTGGATTCGACTTATCATACTCGAGAGGACTCGAATCCGCATGCTAAATTTCGGATTTCTTATCCTGATTCTGTTCCTAATCCTAAGTTTCAAACCTCTAATTCTGATCTTGAACCAAAGTTTCCAATTTTTAATCCTGGCCTTAAGTTTCGAACTTCTAATCATGATCCTAAATCTCTGGTCCAAATCCTAAGTTCCGAAGCTTTAATCCTGATCGTAAATCTCGTATCTCTTGTTCTTATCCTGAGTTTCAAGTCTCGAATCCTGATCCCAAGTTTCGAATCTCTAATCGTGATCCTAATTCTCGAATCTCTGGTCCTACCTCTTAGTTTGAAGTATCTAATTCCAAGTTTCGAAGCTCTAATTATGATCCTAAATCTCGAACCTCTGATCGTGATCCTAAGTTTCGAATCTCTAATCCTGTTACAAAATCTCAAATCGCTGGTCCTAATCTTAAGGTACGCACTTTCTGATACTATGCATCGGATCTCTAAAACTAAACCTAAGTATCGAATCTCTAATCCTTATTCCAAATTTCGAATCTCTGATCTTGATCCTAGGTTTGGTATCTCTAATCTTGATTCTAAGTTTAAGATCTGTGAACTGTATCCTACGTAAGTGTCCGAATTTGGGTCCTGTTCCCTATTATATTCTAAGATAGTGCTGCGAGAGTAGTTTAAGCTGAGCTCGAAAATTTTTGTGTAATGTTCGACAAAGTGTGGACACCACGCTTTCGAATTGAGAAATTCTGTGTTATTTCGTCTGTAAGACTTCGGTAAGTTTTCTTTATTTACAAAATCACCTATGAAATAGAATTGGTGGCCCTCAAAATGTGGACTAATACGAAAATGGAAAATACAGCTAAATAAAACGTCATTTAAGGAAAAGTTCTGGAGAAAGTAAGTGAGAGAAGAGCTAAACAGCCTGTGCAGGAATTGTGTATTAAAGAGTGCAGATGAGTTTATGGTTGAAGGAAAGAGAGGAAGAGGAGCCTAACTCATAAACCAGGAGACTAAAAGAAAAACACAAACCCAGGGCTAATGGAGACGACTAAATATTCTGTGAAGGACCGTCCGTTAACATTTACGAAGATGTTGCTAATAAAATAGAAGTAGTTGGAAACACTAACTAACTAACTCTATGGCTTATGGAACTCGCAAGTTTATCGCCGCAGTAACAAACATTCGCTATCGGATTCTATCCAGGGCAATATCAAGCCAGTTTTCATCACGAACACCTACTTCTCGAAGATCTAATATTGTCCTCCCAACGACGTCTCGGTCTTCCCAATGATCTCCTTCCATCCGGTCTACCAACCAGGATAGAATATAATCTTCATTTTCCCCCCATCCGAGCTACATGGCCTGCCCACCTTAGACGTCGCGATTTCATTATTTTTTACA
>JAGDQP010004109.1:404-87075 GCA_022664845.1 Lepisma saccharinum | reverse complement strand
AGTCCCGGTCGCGGCGGCTGTCAATTTTTCTGTGTTAGTTTCAACATGTTATTTTTGTTTGCAATACTTGTAGAAAAATAAGGAGCATGACTCATCACTTTCAGTAAGTAAATTGGATGAAACAGAAAGCAAGTTGCGAAGCATATGTTAAATGTAGTGATGAAAATTTTGAAATGGAAAATTTTCCGATTTATGAAAAATCAGCGCAGTTTTTCTTCTTATCTTCTGTTAAAATCTTCTTTTTAAAGAATTTTAATGTATTTTTTCATTAAATAAGAACTAAGATGTATTTATTTTCCCTGAACTTGGTACACACAGAAACACCATGTAAATTTTTCATTATCAAGTACGAAATATTTGAGCTCCCGCGTGATGCAGTGGATAGCATAACCACCGGCTTTGTCGTAGCTCAATGGCTCCAGTTATGATAACTTGTTAATGGAAAATTATAATTTGCTGTTATTCAATATTGCTATCCAGATACTCAATCAATTTTATAGCTTAATGTGGAGTTTATACTTGAAAGTGGATATTTGTTTCCGAACGGAAAATTTTCCGGAAAAATATAGTGGAAAATTTTTCCACCTCACATCACTAGTGAAATGTGTGCAGGTATCAGTGCTTAGCTGCTTACCAAATGGTATTTTTGTGCGTGACTCTCAATAAGCATTAGACAAGATAGTGTTTAAACTTAATATATTTGTTTGGATAAAAATTATTGTGTCTGCAATTCAATAATAAAAGTGTATTATTTCCTGCCGAGGCACAAAAGAGAACAAAAATGGAAAAAGAGAACAAGAATGTAGAAGCAGAATTCGTTTAAATTTGAGCATGATCTCATATTGCTATTATGTTTATCGTTGAACGTAAAGAATTGTACAGACTTGTCCTTTGCATTTGCGACTAGTTGTCAACTGGATTTTTAATTTAAAATAAATAAATTGTTTCTATTAGTCCCACTTCCGTTTGGCATTCCAGACAGATTGTTCACGTCCTTGAGAGACAGGTGCGTCACCGCCACAACCCTTATAATTCGTACTTCATTGGCTTCCTGAACACACAGCTGTTCTCATAACTTGATGTCATACCGCTACTGGCTACTATATTCTTGCGACGTCCTTTCTGTTGTGTTCGCTTTGCTGTAATACAGAAAAGAAAGAACAATACGATGGGGAAGGAGACCTAAAAATCATAAGTGGGTCACACAGACGATGAAATGACGAGGTGCAATTTTAGGGATTCTTATAATAGAGGTATTGTATACTTGAACTTCGCACCAGAGTCTTGAAATTGGATATTGCTTCAAATTCTTGAAGTTAGCACAACGAACTTAGCATTTTCGACACATTAATTTGAAGAACGAAAATATTGTAAAATCTGTTACGTTAAAAAAACGTCGAACAACTGGTAAACAGTGAATTTTGGTTTGATACCTGGGCCCGGTCATCCTGGTATAAGTTTTAATAGCTTGTTCTCAGTCTTGTCAGATGAATGATACAGTGGTACTTTCAATTTAAAACCAAGTTATCTCCCATCTCGGCTGCTTATATCATAAATAGAGTACCTAAATAAGTGCGTTGTGTGAGATAGGTGCCGTACAGCAGTTGATTTTGATGTTCATTTTAAGAACATACGTAGTATGAAATGACATCTAGCAGCTGCACGTAGTGCCGACGAGAGAACTTTGCGGAGATCAGTTGTGTTCGAATCCCGCTAAGACCGGTTATATTGAATGAGGTTATTCAAAATTATTTTCTTAAATTTCACCGTCTGATTGCCGGGATGATAGTTATAAAATAGATCATACACTCTTTGTAAGCTTTTCTCTGCCCCCCCCCTCCTTTTTCTGGAAGATGTGCCATTCGAGAAACTTCGTTTCCTAAACTTCAGAAGAGTTTAAAGCCAAAAAGCAGTAAAGATCAGGAAGGAGGTTTAATTAATTATATGGTACGTAAATTCAAATGATATTAACGCTAACTTGTATTATGTTTAAAAATAATTCAAGAGAAACGCACGATTTCGGAGGTAGTAAGCTACTTCCATACAATCAAATGATGACAGGATATACTTTTTAGTATTATTGAATTTTAAAAGAAATTAAGGACTATTTATTGCGTAGGAAATAAAAAACTTCCTTCCTTTTCTGCAATTTGAATCTTTCTCTTGTATAATGGACTTTCAGAGATGTTTCTGGAATGTTAAAATGAAACAATTCATCTCCTAATTGTTTAGAGGTATGTATTGGAGAAAATTTATGAAGATACGGGGCAGTTGTGTTAAAATTCTTTTGAAGGCATTCTGTCACGTCTATAGGCTTATAAGTCGTGGATTGCCTCGCACCACTCATTTTGTAGCTCTCAGTTGTCGTGCTGTTGGTCTATCTATCGCCGACTACGATCTAAGAGATTGTAGTAGGCGATGGATGGTCCATCTCACTGTCAGTTTGCTTTTGCACTGTTTTGAACTGAACAATCACCCGATTGACAATGGACAACGGGATCTTCAATGTTCGGGAAGGTTGACTCTCAGGTATAGCACCTTCGTATTGCCCAACAATACACCGTCTCTGGAAATTATTCCATCCTGTTGTTCCAAGAATTTAAGGTCGGAACTGTCACTACACATAAAGCTACAAAAACTTGCAAATATATGCAGTTAGTACCACGCAACATGTTCATCTTCATAACATACAAGGCGTATAAATATACACTTGTATGTTATACTTATGGGTTGTGTATTTGTGAGATTTTGTTTTGTGGACATTTGTCTGGTATTAATATGAGATTTACGAACAAATAAACATTGCATTCAAAGTTATGAATGTGATCTCAGAAGAAAATCCACTGTTTGTCCACGTCAGTAGTTGCCCCTAAATACTTGATTAACATTTCCTCATAAACCTGCGTCTAAGACAACAGTCGTCTAAACTCATCACACATCTGAGAAATAACCTCCTTCGGCAAGCACTTTTCCGGGAGCAGGGATAGTGGAAAAAGCGGCCAGGACTTTTGTTTACGTACCATACTGACATTCGGTTAGTGAAACTGAGAAAACTGCTTGCAATCTTGAGTCACAACGACCGCTAGCAGAAGTCGAGAGGCGAACCTACGTATCTCTCTAGTGGCGATCCGAAGTATGTAACCACTCGACCACGGGTCTGAGTAAATGAGAATTGCAATTTCTGGCTATTAGTTTAGCTGTTTAAAGTTATATCTTTGGTGCGGAATATGAAACCATAACTGGCGCTATGTAATATATTACTCACCACATAAAAATAGTTACCGGTAATTGTTCTTAAGTATAGTTTCTAATAACAGGTACATATCATATAAAAAAGCACAGAGGGGCAACACATTTCTCTCCTTTTGTCTGTACTTTTAGAAATGCCACACTTCTGTAATATTGGAACTCCTATTTCCTTAGTAAACATCAAATTCCCTTAAAGCCATAGAGAAACTTTGTGGTTACCAAAAAATGACAGATATAATTTGAAAGCGTTCATTTTAAACATGAATGAAAAAAAGAAGTGTAACGGTTTTTAAGAAAAGGTGAAAAGAATTTCTTGGTATCTGTGACTGAAGTGGCTGAAGAAAATGTCCTTCAATGTTATGACATAATTTCCTTTTTTTTCTCTCTCTCTCTCTCTCTCTCTCTCTCTCTCTCTGTCTCCCCCTCTCTCTTCTCGTTTAGCTGATGACACGCAATGTGATTCCCGGTATTTGCGTATGCAACTATCTCCTTCTTCCTTTATTACAGAAAGTCGACCACCTAACCCACTTAAATCACAACTTAAAAAAAAAATCTCATTATACTACACAATACACATCCTTTTCTCTAATTGTTAAAAGTACGAGAGTTAGACCTTGAGTTGAGACTTAAGTTTAGTATTGTCTTAGTTCTTGTTTCTGTTGCAACTAATCACACACAACATAAGCTCAAATTCCTATTAGGATCGATTAAATTGAACACCGTGTTCCGTTGCATAGGTGCTCTCAATATCGTTTGGTCGCAAGGGAGGAAATAATAGGAATATCCTGTCAAACTCATGTTGGTACATCACTGATAGTCTGATCACCGTCCAGTTTTAATGTAGATCTTAATACAACTAGTTGTATACCGTACTCTCACATGGGTTTTCACTATGGTTGACGGACGAAAGTGAAGCCCCACTTTTTCGAGCAGTTCGATCCAACTTCAAAGAAATTAATTAATTAACATATTTAAGAATATGATATTGTTTCCCACTTTAACTTTTAACCTATTTGTAGGAGGAAAGAACGGAGTGATAACGGCCCTGTCCTTACTTTTAGATACTTTTTCGGCATTTCCTCCAGGCAAACCTCATTCAGAATGATCAGAGGTAACAGAATTTAAAACTAGTTCACGGAGACTGAGCTAAAAAGCCAGGAATCGCATAAATATTAATTCTCAATTAAGTAATTGCGTAAACGAGTTCTGTTACTACAAGTGAAAAATGTACCCGTGAAGAAAACATCAATATACAGCAGTGATAGAACACGGATACGGAAGTAGTACCGTAATTCCATATTAAGTGCATCAATTTTGAAAATGCTCCCCATTCGACCATTTCCAAGTGTCATTAATTTTTACACACCTACCTGAATGTACCGAACTAGGTTCTACGAACATTTAGACAGCAACACCCAAGACTCTAGGTGTGAGGGCCTTCTAAGTAGGACTCAACAAAAATGTCACCATAGATATAAGGAACAAAGTTGCCGTGTGCCCTGAGAAAAGTATAAACGACATTAGTATGAAATTTGATGTGCCCTTAAAACCTTTTATTTTTAATTCAATGATAAACTTTATACTAAAAGGTTGGATTCAATTTAAAGGCAAAGTGGATGTGACAGAACAAATAAGCAAAGCATCAGGTCTTTGCAAATGTATATTTCAAATGTATGCAAATACTAATTGCTGCTCGGCACAATACATTTTTAAAGTTTCATATCTCAACTTATTCTAAGACTAAACGAATTATTTTACTTCAAACAGCATGAAAAGAGCTTTTACTTAACTATGCTTGAAAATTTTCATGATCGTCTTTCTCCGCAACAAAATATAAAAATAATATTTTACATGGTTACTAATTTCTCCACTATTGATATTTATACAAGGTGTCAAAAGTCTGGAAACACCTCATTTATTTTGAAGCGAGTTATGTTCGTCAGTCTATGAAAACCTTCAGTTTGTAGAGATAGCCTGTTCCTCCGATTTATTCTGACAATGAGTTGGTAACGCAAGATGCTCAATAGCACATCAAGCATGAAAGGTTTTAAGCACTAGGATCGCATTACAATGGTAGGCAGGACGGGATGGCAGGCAGGAGTATAATATTAAAATTAGAATCTATCCGAAGCATAAATCTGTACTGTTTCAAATCAGGTAAGTTAGTTTCCTACCCAGTAACACTTTATTCGGCATATTGCAATCTATGACAAATATTCCATATAACAATAGATTTCTGTATCATCATCCATCAATCAGGACCATCTATATCCATCTGACATTGAGATACAAATTACAACTTACATACTCACGTATGCAATCAGATACGTTTTCCATATGAACGATATACTAATCTCAATTCATAAATAAATATCCCAGCAGAAAGAATAGCTTCAGGATTAAACTTATGTCTGCAATCACTTGTCAATACAATGTAACTCTGCATTTCCAATCAGTGAAATTGATCTTTTTAAAACATCGAAACAATACATTATGTTTTGAACGATGTAAACAAATTCAAATATCTCTCACAGTAAAATAAATATCGAAATCCCCTTATAACACTTTTCAAGCATGAAAGGTTTTACGCATTGCGATCGTATTACAATGGCAGGAAGGACGGGACGGGTGCAACTTAGAGCTTGCGTTATGTTTTGGTATGTAATAGACTAATTTTCTACAAGTAGAAAGGATTTTATTGTTTTTAGTTTCTATGGTATACATCTTTAAGATGGTACACATTTATTCACTGTCTATTGAATTCCATTGGGAAGTTCCAAAACCAAAGGTAGGAGTTTTTTTATACAACCCCTGTGACTATCTTGTGCGGGTAACTGTTTCGGATACACTAATTCACGTACATCATTATTATCAGCCTCTGATTTGTGTTAACGCAGCAACTAAATAAATAAACCCAAAAGTGATTTCGTACGACACAAACAGGAAAATCTGAATACCTAATTATAACAATCAATTTCCGACTTACTATCACAGACAATGCCAACCTTATATACTCAACATCACACGAACACTATAGGATGAGGACATTGGTATATTGTCCGCTATAAAAACTTATATCAAATATGATATGGCATAGTTTCCTTCAGTTTCATCAGGCAAATGTGGTACCTTAAGAATGACTCTGGCCGATATCTTCTCCATAGTCTACCAATTCCATCCCGACCTGAGCCAAAGATACCAAAAGGTCATTCAAAAATTAAATTAGTAATTGCGATAATAACGCACGTGCCATTATAATCTTATGTTACATGTATCGATTCTGCAATAACCGATTCAGTTCAATTCGATTATTTGGCATCATCTTTAGAAACCACTGGTAGTACGTATACTGTATTGTTTAGATGGGTAAGAGCAAAAACACTCTCGCATTCTTTATCATTAGAGCTGACTAATTCATTCACTAAATGAGTGTCATTAACGGCAAGGAATTTCCGAAATATTTCTCAGTATCTCTATGTGTGCTTTTTATATTGATTGTATCTAGTCATCATTACGCAAGTTGTAATAGCTACTTTTCCATTTGAAACTGTCAATTTAAGATTTATAGCATTTTCAACCTTATAGCATTATAAACCTGAGACAAAAGGAAGTGAGATAGTGCGTTACATAGCAAAGTTTAAAAAGTCACGACGAGAATAAAATTTCACAACGAAGAATGGATATCAAAGCATTCTTATATCACTCGTCATTTTTGTGTTCTTCCTGCGATATAGTGAGTTCAAATCCTCCCATCATTAGCACATGATTCAAAGTAGAGCCGGATACTCTCCAATCTCACATATTCTGGATATCCTCGATCTGAATCTTGACCCTCTTCCGTAATTCGGATCTCGTGCTTGGATCCGGTTATCAGGAGCTCAAATCGCAAACGTCGAAACTAGATCTGTATTACAAATCTCGGACCACGACGTGTTTGTCTATTGCTTGCAGCTTCTACAATCCAGCATAAACATTTGAAATCCGTCTCTACATACGCCCAGTTCATAATATTAAAGTTCAAACATTTTAAATATATTTTAACAGATTAATATACTCGCAACCAGCCCCAGTGGAAGCACGAAGACTTGAGTACTGCTGTTGGTTACTCTGACTGATGTTTTTCAGGGTGCCCATTAGCTTCAGCAGTTGAACCATAGACCTCATAATAGATGTTTATGAGGATTCTCTCTCTCTCTCTCTCTCTCTCTCTCTTACTTTATCTCGCTCGCAAACACAAATTTTATACAAAGTTGGAAAAGCACAAATAAGCCAATCGTAATATACATAGGGCTCTCATCTTAAGAAACATTTATACTCTCATCTCCAATTTTTAATTTTTAAAAATACCAAAGAAATCAAGAACAATGCTGAAATTTTACAACGCGACCTCTCAAATACCTATTAGCATTTCTGAAATACTTTTAGCCGAAATATTTGAAGGTCATAGTCCAGGATTCCAAATTCTCCATCAAAAACAAGTATATCTTTCCCAGTGCTATCAAGAGAACAAGCAGATCTATATCTTCTCTTACTATAAAAACAGACTTACGGTAAATGATGAGGATATACTGATCGATGTGATTACGATCAATGTATCAGCATCTTCAGTTGTGTCTGTTCGAACCTTATCATGAGCATTGAAATAAGATGCCTCTCGTTTCTTTTGTTAGTTAAAAGTCTTGCCTGTGTGAAAGTCGTTATCATTGACTGGTCAAAAAGATATCTGCGGAAGCTTGTTTTCGTGGAAGCAGAAGTCGCTCTGCACTTTTCGTGTTTTTCTTTGTTGCATCAGATGCATACTCGTCGAATATAATTATTAGTTTGAACCGTAGTGTCTTTCCACATACTATTTGTAGTTCGTATAAATTGCTTCGAGATTCATTACGATATCATACCACTCTGTGCAGCAGAAATCCACCATCTATAACATAAATAGTGCTTCCGAATTTCGTAACATTTAGAAGTGGCTTAAAAATTTTGTAGAGCGAAGACTTCGTTCCCTTACGCATTCCTCCCTCGTGTAAGAGTGGTAAGGGATATCGAGCAAGTTGAAATTGAAGGTAGTGCTCCAAATCTTCTGATTTCTTTGCGATGAATATCCTATGGAAAATTAATAGTGGAACTAAGTCATATGACCAACTTTCCAAACCGCCGAATTTTTTTTCCTTCCAGCATTTTCAGCTCCCAGTTGCTTGGCCTTTACTGTTACATAGTGGCATACGGCTGCAAAACTAAAAGCGCCTCTAGCACCTAAGCGATGCATCTTAGAAGAAAAATGGAAATAACCTTTTTTGTAGAGAATTTTGTTTAGATTAACTTTTGTAATTACATATTTTGCTCTAAAATGCTTTTGAAGCGAGATATTATCAAAAACATATTCCAGTCACCATTTTTTCAATATGGCGGAGCGAACGGCATTGTACCAAGAACGCCAATGCAGTATGTCGCTCAGAACATGAAACTGTATCGATTTGCCAATTTGCGAAACTACTATACCTGAGAAATACCCAATGGAGATATAGTCACATATCGCATTTCGGGAGCCATGTAAAATATGGCGGAACGAGCTGCAACGCACCAAGGTCGCGAATTCGGTGTATTAATCAGCACCTGAAACAGTTAAACTTAAAACTCCTGTATTTTTTCCAAGTACGTCAATTTTCATCTCCTTGTTGCTTGGCCTTTACTATTTATTACAAAACAATATAGGGAAAAATTGAAGAACTACCTAGAGATGGACACGAGCGAGTTCGAGTCGAGTTTTCGTTAAACTCGACTCGACTCGTAAAAGAAATCTTTCAACTCGACTCGGCAAATATTGTCCAACTCGACTTGAAGCTCGACTCGAAATTTACTCGAGTTTCGAGTCGAGTTGAGCTAAAATGAGCCAAATCCTACAGTATTAATGTCTCTATGCTGTCTTCTTGGGATGGCAAAAATTTCCGGATAACCAGATGACAAATTATCCGGTACCCATTTAACCATCTGAATATTACCCGTTATCCGGATATTAGCCGACATCCGAAAATTATCCGCTATCTGTCCGGATTTTACATGACATCCCCATCACGTAGTCCAGTCATTAGGTACTTTCTGGGTGCAAACGGTTGAGGAATTTTGAAACTTGGCACTATTGTACATTCAAGAGCCATAACTTTAATGCTAAATTTGTAAACCTTGGGTTGGGGGACAGCCGCTAGCGCCGCCATCTTGAAAAATGGCGGCTGAAAGGCAGATTTTAGCATAGAATTCCATTCCTGTAGGTTTTAGAGAACATTCTTTAAATTGAAAATTTGAGAGGATTCGCAACATAAATTTCCTACAAAGTTACTTATATAAAAATTTTGAAAATGTCGCCATTTTGAATCAAAAATTACGGAAAAGCATCTATATATGCCCAGTCCAAACCACTGAAGCTAGACAAATGAAATTTGGTATGCAGATTATCATGAAGAGTAGATTACAGGAAAGTTATAAAATTCGGAGAAAATCGTCATCTTGAATCCAATATGGCCAATAAACGTATGTATGTCGAAATATGCCCAGGCCGAACCGCTGGAGCCAGAGAAAAGAAACTTGGCATGAAAGTTTGTCATCAAGTGTAGTTTATCATAACATTTTGAAATTTGAAAAGACTCACCATATTTGATCCAGTATGGCCGAGAAACATACACATCTCAGATGTGCACATATATTTTAATCGGCTCTATTGGATTCAAGATGGCGACATTTTTTAGATTTCGTAATTTTCTCGTATTCTACTCTTGATGGTACACATTTATGCCATATTCCGTTTCTTTAGCTCAAGCGGTTCGACCTGGGTGTTCTTTTTCATATATATAATTTGTCCGCCATATCGGATTGAAGAAGACGATTTTCTCCAAATGTTGTAATTTTCCAGTAATCTACTCTTGATGATACATCAGCATATCAAATTTCGTTTGTCCAGCTTCAGTTTTTTCGACTGGGCATACTTTACAAACTTATTACAAAAGTTTCATGAATGCAGGGATTTTTTCATTTTTGGGTCTATTTTTGGCTTATTTTACCTGTACTAAAAACGAACTGAAACGAGTCGCATGGGCGAGCCAAATATCAAACTCGACCTGAAAAACAGTGACTCGACTCGAAATTCGACTCGAAAAAATTACCTCTGGCTCGACTCGTGTCCATCCCTAGAACTACAAGTAGATCTAGCCCCTAAACGCCGCACCCTAGAAGAAAAATGGAAATAACATTTCTTGTAGAGAATTTTATGTAGATTACTGTTTGCGTAGAATGTAGAATATTAGTGAGAAGAATCACATTCAGCATTCTCATACAACTTACGTGCACGTAACGTCCAAGATGAATCAAATGCTTTCTCTTGCATTTTACTGTCAGATGACTAGAAATGAATTAACTAAGTCGAAGCAGATGAAAGATAATTCTGACGAAAGTAAAGCTCTTCACACATAAAGTAATTAGGTGTTCACTGAAGGTTTATCTGACGCCAACTTTCATACTCTATTAGAAATGGACATGGCAACTTAAATTCAAGACTCATTGCTGAACAATTATGTTTAAAAAATGCTAGAATTTCAAACAACGAGACCTATTCTGCGAAAAGAAAACAGTTCTCAGGAAAACTTCTATGCTGCATTGAAGCATTAACATTTACTTCTTCTCTTGATATGGCAAAACAAACTAAACTTAAGAACATTGTTGTAAAGACAGACAGAAATATTCTATTCAACTTAATTATGGCTTATTAAGCGGGAAGAATAATTGGTGTGAAAAAAATATACATTGGTTAATGTCCGTGCTCATTACTTTGTCAAAATTAAATGGAGATATCATATTGGAAATACACAGTCCGACAAGTAAGTAATGAGACTGATTTTATTCTGACAAAACAGAGAATGCAAAATAGAAATATGAATGTGTATATCATCTCATGCAGATGTATTGACCAGATATATCTTGCACCCCAAATGTGACATTAAAAGGTACTCTGTGTCTTGTAAAAGGTGATATAGTTCCTTTGATGGCTCTAGGGAAACCAATTACTGCCAAAACGTTTGGTGACTTAACTGACTATTTTGTGAAAAATGTAATATTTTCGACAGAGTGGACATTGTATTTGATGGATATAGGTTAGAGCACATAAAAGAGAGAACAAGAAATAAACCATCAGAAAGAGTTACGTGTGTTAGGAGATTGGTTGAAAACAGACTTGTTCCTCTACCAAATAAATAGCAACATTTTTTGGCTATTCCAGTAAACTGATCTTGAACTCTTGTTAGCAGAGGAACAGAGAATAAAACCATAATTGTTTCTGGAAGTTTCAAAGAAGAGGACCTGATGAAATTTTCAAATAAAAATATAAATACGAGCTTTTTGGTTGCCAAACATGAAGAAAATTATACAAAAATTCTATTGCATTGTCTTCATGGTCATTCTGATACTATTGTCTCAGCACAATACACTTGTGTTTTGGTACTTTTTGATAGCACATTGTAGCTAAATGGTTTGCAAAAGGAAATGCTTGAAAATGGGCACAGCAGCAGAAGTGTATACTACACATACAGTTTGTGAGACTTTGTGCAGTATAGGAGGAAATCCGAGTTGTAGGAATCCGATATCATGCTATTAATGGATGCGAGATGGTCTCCTACATTGCTGATCATGGCAGGAACAGAACTTGCACCAGATTTTGTCAAAATTACGGTCTCCTGCAAAAGTCTGGAAATTTCCACTTCAAGAAAATACAACCAGATCGGTAGAAATGTTTATATATATATGATTTATACCTTTCAAAAAAGAGGAAACTTGTGATGCAGCCAGGGTGAACTTGTTTCATAAATATTGATCTCTCAAGAAACGTTTCCTCCTAGAAGTGTTGCCCCAGATTTGCACGTACAACAAGCGGATTACCAGGCAATGGTTTGCAGATAGGCAACAGCTAACATCCCCGACATGCCTGCACCAGAAGAAATGGGTTGAACAAAAGATAATGGAAAACTTGTGCCAAGACTAATACTCTTAGCACCAATTCCAAGTTCGTCTGTTGAATTACTTGCACGTGGCCTCTTTACTGGGTGCAACTTTAACCATCGTACAACAAAGGAAAATTGAAAGGGTTTCAACATGTAGATGTAGTTACTGAAAGTGATTGAACGACTGATTTCTCTACGATTTGGAACTATTTTATAATAGTATTTATTGATTCAAAATGTTAAAGAGACATTTTAGAACTACTTTAGAATAATGATTATTTTATCAATTCAAAATACGTAATGGTCCTAACACGGTGTGCTAATTCCTTGAATAATATATTATTGGACTGTGATTATAAAATATTATTTATATATTGAATTTCTTTTTGTGTTTAAGTTTAAAATTAGCAGATATTCTCACATCTCAAAATTTAATAAAGTATTATTATTACGAAATAATAATTCTGTATACGAGGGTCATTTAGATTGAAGTGGCATGATATCGGGGAAATTAAAATGAAATGTGTTACTCACGTGAACATGGTTGTAATCCCTCGATGTAGTTCCCGCCTACCTGGTGAACACGTTTCCAGATATCTGGCAGACGTTGGATACCGTTGAGCCCCAGTTTTTGAGAGGGTTTCGAGAGAGCGCTCTAAGGCATGAAATGTTTCTTTCATTTCTGGGAACAAATCAAAATCACAGAGGCTCATATCCGGGGAATATGGCGGGTGCTCCAGTACCTCCCAACATCATCGTCGTAACAAAGACTGCACCACATGGGCAGTATGATATCTGGCGTTGTCGAGAAGCAGAATATATGGTCGATTGCCTCGCAATTCTGAACGCAAATAGTGGCTCAGGTACGATAGTACGCAGCATTTACGGTAAACCCTGATGGCACTTGATGTGAGATGGTATTGCTTTCGTGGTCATAGGACATTACGAGTATCATCATGACTTTCACATTTCTGGCTCTTGTTTTACCTTTTTCGGTTGTGGGCACACCGGATGGCGCCATTCACTAAACTGACCTCGTGTAGTAAGCTCAAATTGCACACTCTTTTTTTCTTTTTAATTTGAATTGTCTTCTCCTTCTTCACTTGCAAACTACAATTGAACGTTATTTTTGCTTTTTATTTCAATGTCAACTCCAGAAAGAAAACAAAAGTTCTCTTTTTCTTCTTTTTTCTCCCCAACCTCAGGTAGATTCTGGAAACAGCACAGAAGGACTGTAAATCATTCGTTCTGTTCCAATCCACGCATCTAAGAAAGAAACCCCTCTCCTTTTATATTTTTTTGTTGTGTTTCTTCAAAACAGCATCGAAGAGTCATAATTTTGTTCTGGACTTAATTTACCCATTTCAATTCATATAGTAACGGACAGTTTAGTCACTTCTGCTTTCGGTATAAACTCTTGCTTTCGATTGAAATCAACCCTTTCCCACGAACATATATTTGAGGTTTCTCAGAAATGATAATTTTTTATACTTATTTCATAAATGCAACGTTTATATTTATTTTGTTTCTTTTTCATTCTGTGTATCTATTGTTAAAATAATCCTTGAAATAAGAAAGTGTATGTCTCACTGGAGGAAATGTCAAATTTATATTTTTGTGTGATTTGTATTTCCCTATGTTGTATCCAACACAGAGATTCCTTGAGCAAGATATAGCCATAGTTATAAAACGTTCATATGTTACAAGTGTCAACCATACAGAAATTGTATTGTGTTACTAAGATTCTTTTATCTGCAAACTTCTTGTTCTGTGTGTAACCAATGTAACCTCCTACAATGCTAAGATGTGAATCAAATTTATGTTTCCCGTATTGTAATGTTCCAAAGATGTAAAAGTTGACAGTAAGATACAGGCACGTTAAACACTTTTGAAATTCAAGACACATAATCCCAAAATTCCAAAACCTATTTCCCACGAGATGATTCCTACTCCACTATGCCTAAGGCAAAACTAGGCCAATGAAGGAATGCTTTTAGAAGAGAACCATAATCTCCCACTACAGATTGAGGACCATCCAATGACCACAAGTAGAAGTTACAGGAGTATGAGTTTTCCAGCTTTTCCTCTCCTTGCGTCTACAGAAGTAACGAACCAAAAGTAAGTACGCATGCGCAAGTCACTACTAGACTTCGCTACAACGATCCCTTCGGCAAAGTAGAACGAGCTGAGACTTACATCCAGCTGACTGGGGACTGTCTCTATGACGTCACTACGTATCCAATCTTCACGATTAGAATCGTATCCACCCAATTACCAAATTATGATAATTGAAGAATCAGAGACAATTTAACTCCGCCCTAGAGATATCTTGTTCCTCTCCGAGAATCTCGGGAACTACGGGAAAGTTGGAGTACAAAAGATGGACTCTGAGACTAGGAAATTCAGAGACCAGTCCACCACCAGACACAATCATGTAACCTTAAGCGATTCCTTCAGTTTGGCGCTGGTATCGCTTTCTCCCTTCTCTCTCTCTCTCTCTCTCTCTCTCTCTCTCTCTCGCTCTCTCTCTCTCCAACATTCAAGCGAATCCTTCTGTTGGGCGCTGGCGTCGCTTTCCTAAAACTAAGCTAATCCTACCTACAGAAAGCTAAAATCCTCAACGACCTAAATACCTAATTATTCCTGGTACCTGTGTGTGGTCTTTCCGAAGTTTACTGTAAGTCGGTTGCCGGGCTTCGAACACTCACTGACAACCATGAGCTGTAGAGGTGCAGCTCCACCACCATCACCACCGTCGAAGCTTGCCTGCAGTTCCAAGTCGCAGTCATGGAAGCCATGGTGACTTCTCGTCTGCCCGAAACTTTGCCTTTCCTAAATTCCAAACTTCACAACATTTCTCTAAAAATATACACTCATAAGGCAAAACTCCTGACCTATAACACCTTGAACTGCTACATTCTTTCATTCAAAGATAGAAACTGTTTCTAAAGCCTAAACGTCTTACTTTCAGCTCACAAACTCAAAATTTATAAAACCTCTATAAGCAAATAAAGAATATTCTTCAATCTAAGAAAAGGAACTTCTGATTTCAGACCAGAACTAATTGATTGGGTAGCTATCAAGCTTTCGACCGTCACAAGTTCCCACGTACCTCTTCAATAACTCTCAAACGACTTCTCAAATTCTCTTATCCCAAGAAAACAGTCAAATTTCTTGGAATCTCTGTTTTGTTTTGACGCTTTCTTTCAGAAAGAGAAGAAAGAAAAACGCCCCCGCTCGACCACGCGTCACCCGTTACAATTCTGAATCTAAACTGACCCCATGTTTCGTCACTTGCAATAATGCGGTGCAGAAAATCAACTCCTTACTGTGTGTAACGTTTAAGATGTAGGTGTGCACATTCCCATCGCTGCCACTTTTGCATCTCCGTCAGTACCCATCTGTCTGTAATCTTGCACATACCGAGATCGTGTGTTAGCATGTGGTACACTGATGCAGATGAAATATTTAGTTCATTCCTACACATTCATAGCCGATCATATTCGAGCAATGTTCGTAGCGCTTCTACATGATATTGATCCGTAGCCGTTCGAATACTGCCTCCATCATGTTCTTTGTCTGCTGACTGGCGCCCCCTTCGAATGTCCATCTCGAAACCGTCACCACACATCTTACGTAATCCTTTGTGGATCTGACTTGCAATTCGACCTCGTGCTAACTTAAACTTGACGAGCAGACACTGGACTGCATGGGTAAACATTGTTTAGGTCGGTCACACATTGCCACACCCTTCACTTTAACAGTGTCCACTGACCACCACACCGTAATACGGGAACACGAACACATCGACACGATCACTACATTGCCCAGTAACACACTGCGTTTGTCATTTGTTTCCCGGACAAACAAGAAGCGAATCACAGCAGCGTTGCCACTTCAATCTAAATGACCCTCGTATAAAGAATAAATCACGAGAAACTTGAGGATTGACCCAGAGATGCATGCTTAAAAGTTATCAAATAAATTCACGAAAAACATGAGTATGTATATACTAGAATGTAATAAATTATTACACTATTGATTTAAACATTTTTGGGGAGCAAACTATCAGTGTTTAAATCATTTATACTCCCAAACTTGAAAATTACGTACTATTTTAGCCGCCATTTTGTTTTCCTCTACAACACAATAAGAGCAAACATGAGCGTTGTAAATAACAATTGAACTTCAACACACCAAACTCGATTAGGAAAATCACTTCATTAGCTTTTTATCAAAAATGCTACCTACATTCATTTTTTTGGCAAAACTGCACTAGTCTATAAAACTTTAGATTCTTTTCACAAGCCTCCTGGCAGATAGGCAACCCATCAAACAATTCGTAAGGGTGGGTTGCGTATGTTTCAGGAAATTCTGAGAGCGTGTTTGCAGACATCACTGAAAAAGAGCAATAATCACTGTGCAACAATTTCTCAACGTTTAGTTCTTTCCTGAGAAATTCGATGCAAGTATCATAGTATCAGTGTTACTGATCACTGCAGTGAAATCCGTTCTTTTTCTATCAGGCTTAGATTTTGAGAAATAGGCAAACCAATAATGCGACATACAAGTGGCAGAAATGTGCTAATAATGTTACATAAATAAAGCAGTGACTTGTATGGGCATGTAGTTAACGCCAAATCGTGTGTAGAGCGAATGGCATTGAGGTAAGTGTGTCCCTCAAGCAATCTTCAAGATTATCAGCACATGACTTACAGCACAACTGTGGGCCCCACGTTTTGTTTCTATCAACCTTACAAGAAAACCGTCAATAAGATCATAAAGACCTACCTTCACAATTCGCTATAGGAGAATCAAGGTCATACTGTAAGGCAATACACAAAAAGTTAGCTGCCAACTTCAACTGAAAGGGCCAGAGATATAGGAACTGGATATTCTTACGCTAATATTGAGTGGGAAGTGTACAAAAAGTGTATCTATTATGATGCATTTTTAAAAAGTCATTTCTGCTTCATTTCCGGAATGGAATAACACACTGGCGAGTTGTAGCATCTCCTCTGACACCACAGAACTACATCTCTACACTCCAGTGGTGCAAACTCCATGTAGGGAAGTGCCCCAATATGTCTGAAATTGCTCCCTTTTTCTAATCAGTGCTCTTTTTTTTTTTTTTTTTAAATTGAAGGCTGGTACAGAAAAACAAATTATATTTTCGAATTCAGCAGACGAAAAACTTTAGGAACAGCCACTAGTTCTCAGGAAAGAAAATCTGTGTTGCACAGTGAATTAGTTAATTCTAAATAAAATCTTGTGTTATAACAGAACGGAACAATATCAAATTTAAAGACTCAAAAATTTTAATGTTACTCACCCGAAGAGAGAGTTTGAATTCAAATTTACGATCTTAAAATTCTTGCTTCTAAAAATACTATCTCATTTAAAACATTTAAAAAATGTATGAATATGTACGTAATGAAATATAAAAGCACGCATTTATTTCCTACGCGTCATCCCTCTCTCCACAAACCTCCTCATGAAACCAAGCCAAATTGTGACAAAGAGTGCACAATTAGCACTGTAAAATGTTTAACTTCGAATGAAATAGTACACAATATAACATTCTTAAGAGCATAAAATTACGTGGCAATTAATGCTGGTGAATTGATCGTGTTATTTCTTTTTTATTTCAAAAGTGTTCAATAACATTTCAAATCTAAACATGTTCAAATAATGTCGAAGCCTACCCTGAAATTTGGCTAGTATAGAATCTACGTCCTATAGAGAGGCAATATACAAAGGCTGGAATATTGGTCGAAGTGTACAAAAAGTGTATTTTTTTTTACGATTCAATCAACAGAAGTTACTTCTTCACTTTCGTCCTGGAATGAAACACTGCAGAGTTGTAGCGTCACCTCCCACACCACAGCACTCCTCGCCAGGGACGTATTTAGGAGGTTTGGACCCCCGAAATTACGTTGTTGTCTTTTTTTGTAAAATAGGCAAAATGTTGTAGATTTTACAAAAAAAAATCAAAATTTTGCGTGGTCCAGATGCCCTAAATACGTCCATAGCGAGGCGTGCTGTGGTGCTGCTACAACTCGCCAGTGTTTCATCCCAGGATAAAAGTGAACCAAAAGTTACTTCTGTTGTTTAAATCATAAAAAAGTAAACTTTGCGTAGATTTTGACTAATATTCCAGTATTTATCTCGGTACCTTGCAGTTAATATGGGCAGTTTATTATTTTGTATATTTAATACCTCCCTATAAAACGTAGATTCTTCTAGCTAAATTTCAGGCTAGGTTTCGATATGATCTCATTGATGGTCTCCTTATTAGAGATAGGGAGAAAAGGCTATGTTGAGTACATACGAAAAATAAAATTCAGTAGTATATAAACAAAAACAAAATTTATAGCGTTGTTACCAGATATACCAGGGAAAACACAAGAAGTACAGTACCAGGGAATTTCCCACGCTTCGTATCCTACGAATAACACTTTGTTCTAGGAGCACCCATGCGTAATACAATGCCAAATTTTGTAATAATTATACGTCCTTGTGGGCTCATCTGTATACGAATACATTTTAGACATAACTCATGCCAATGATTGGAGTATTATTAACGTTCTAAACGAGCTGGTAAGCTACTAAGGACGGGACCTACAGTTTAACGTGGGCTCCGAAACCTTGTGTCCTCACCTCATGTCAATGTATTTTTTATCTTGAGTCACGTTTATGTCGTAAATATAGAATGTGAGGAGTGTGCGACGTATTCTCATATATTATGGTGCTGAGACCATAATAATATTTGGTATGAAGGAAGCATTTGCCATTAAAACATAATTCAAACAATGTTCAGAATCTTACAGTTTTTCTTTTCAGCAGCGTAAACGGTATATCGTCGGCGACTTTTGAAGTTGTGGGTGGAGGCGGCTTTCATAATGTTGCACATTCAGTTTTTAGCTTCAGCTGCGCGAAGCGTACTGAATTAAATGTTTTCATTATTTACACGTAACAAAAGCCGCAGCGAAAGGTAGACACCACAGTCATATTGGTTCAACTTTCTGCTACAGAGTGGCGCTACTGTTGTACGTGTTTCTCTAAACTTGCAGCTTGTGTTTTCATTCTCACAGTCGAACGCTTACGACAAGCAGCGAGTGACTTCTGGTAAAAGGTGCGATTGGAGTTTAGTGACTGTTGGCTGCAATTTCGAATGTTGTGTTCTGTGTGTGTGTATGTATGGCGGGAATAATAGCCCTGGAGAGTTTTTCTTTTTTTAAAAAATGATGTGTCAACGCACTTTGTAGTTAGCCAAAAAAGTCATAGTTATTCAAAGTGAAAAAATTAAACGTGAGAGTGAGAAAAAAAAAGAAAGGAGAGATGAAGTATTCAAGTGATAAGAAGTTATTACCTATGCCAGAAGAGCCCAGGATACATTTTGATAAATTGTCCACTAAAGATGAAAAGGTAAAAAAATTGTATTTGATTACTTTTTGTTCTACAGTTCCGATGTAGATGCAGTAATTTTCGAATTTCTTCTTAAATTGAGCTCTAAAATAAAATAGAATAAAGTTAATATATTCCGATATAAATTTGATTTTTAGCTTCTCCTCAACAGATCATTTGAATAAATTAAACTGTATTTTTTGTTTCAAACTACATAAATTCTTTGGGTCTCCGTTCATTTCAGCTTTATTATTTTGCGAGTTCCATAAGCCATAGAGTTAGTTAATTATTATTATTTACTGTGTGTGTGTACAATAATGTTGTTATATTTTTTTGTTATTTGTGTGTTTTGAGAAGGAATAAGAGAATTTATTCGTTCGGTGGATAGAAATGCATGGAGAACTAAATAATTGTTGCATTGTTTCGCTTTTCGAGGATATTTTTCGGCAGGCTTCAATTTCACTGATCGGATGAGCAACACATTGATAAATCGTGCTTTTAATGTGCAAGAATTCCAGTGGTAATTACTATTATTAACTGTAAGTTTAAGGTGTGTGTTTGCTCTTTCTGCCTAAGCCTATTTGGGGTGCATAGCGTTATCTGTCTCAAGGAGTTATGTGTCACTGGTCCAGTAATCTAGAAACGTTTCCTACCTTTTTCTTGCATACATAGAGAAATATTAGGATAAGGTGCTAGTTATATCTAACGTATTCTTTGATTCTGAAGTGTCTGGCGAAAGTTCGACTCTATATTTTCCGAAATTTCGAAATTATGAGAAATCAATGGCAATATTACAATTTTGGAAAGCAGTCAGGAAAGTGCTTATAAAAATATATTATGTGAAGTAATAGTATCAGAAAATTCATTTTTGCTGAATTATTTGACTGCTATACTTGTAATTTGCTGGCACTCAAAACATTTCAGTTAGAAATGAATTATCTAAAACAAGTTATTAGTTCATTTGAGAATTCCATACGCAGGATCCTGCCTATTTAAATTTGTAAATAAATTATCTTTCTTCTTTCTATAACTTGGGAACGGAAAACACGGGACCAAGCGTGATGCAGACCATTCCCTTAATGATTTAATATAGCAGAGCACAAGCAAGAAAAAACATACATTAAGTGAATTATTTCCAGTCAAGTTTCTGTGATTAATAGGGTAGGAGATGTTTTTAACCTTTGAACACCCTTCCTACAACTTTCTACTTAGAAGTATAACTTCGTATTTTTTGTGCACTTTCTAATATAATTAAATTAGAATTACATTTTTAAGTCTGGCTGCGGACCACCTCTCCCATCTTCGCGGATCACAAGCGGTCCGTAGACCATAGATTGAGAAACACTGGTTTAGAATATTAGCCTTCAATGAGCTCTTAATGTGGTTACGATTGCTTGTTAGTTTCTTCTTTGTTCTTTCTTGTTTTCCCTTACTTGGCTTATTTATTGCGTACTAGTTTCAGTTTTAAAATTTAAAAGAAACTATTTTCAAAATTTAGAAGCAGTCAACATGTGTTTGACTTTTCAGCGTTTGACGTCCTGGGCAGAGTGTAAATGAAAATGTCGGGCGATGTAAAAGTATTTTTTTTTCTTTGATTCGTGGTTTTTCGTGCAGATTACTTTGGCATTCAGGGAAATGCATGATTAATTCTGAGGGGTCCAAGCAGTGCCGGATTTAGAAATATTCCTAGCGGGGGGACAAAGTTAAATTTACCGCACATTTCACCGCCCTTTTCATAGTTTTTATCCAAGCAGTACTATTGGCCGACACGACGGCCACAACATTGCTTCTCATCATGTAATGTACTTTTGTTATCTTCTCTGGGGCCTGTCATGGCATCGCTTTAATAGCTCCAGTAAAGTAGTAGACCTGCCTATCTGACTTAAATCGCGCTTTTAAATTTTAAAGATGAAAGTAGGTTGTATGGAATAACATAAAAAATGTTTCACCGCGCCGGTATTGAAATTTTGAACACGTTTAGGCCATTTTCAATTTAATAGGTGACTTTACTTCCTTTTTAGCTGTTTGCCGCCCTCTAAACGTGCCACCCGGGACGCTTGCCCCCTAGACCCGGCACTGGGTCCAAGGGGTGCAGGTGAAGTTTGGTTCTGTCTCCTGACGCCGTTAAGACTGAAGAGACGTTTCTTATATTTCTGTAAGAAAAGAAAAATAAAAGATATTAAAACATCTAGAATATCAGTCGTGGTACGTGATTGCAGCGCTAATTTGAAGTATTTTCGGTTTGTTTGTATCGTTTTCAAATTGATGATTTGTTAACGAATTTTCCCGGTTACCACATATTTTCATCAGCAGTTGCTTATACTATATAAAGATAAACAAAGTGAACGTCGTTATAAATCGAACAGTTTATATTGTACCGTGAGGGCTCAGGGAAAGCGTGCTTACTCTGTAATCAGGGAGCGTCGGTTTCAAATCCTGAGATCGGTCACCTGGTAGGTTTTTCCCTGGGTCCCTTCCAACACAACAGACAACATCGATATTATATATATCCTTGACAGCTGAAGTATATAATGTGACGGCCTATATCCTGAAGAGGCTGTGAAGTGTGAAGCCCATAAAGGGTGTTTTGTAAATAGATGGCGCTGGCAACAATTTTAGAAGTGAATTTCTTATAGTACAATGATAAAAATTAATTGTGCCTCTCTTTGTCTAAAAATGCATAGTTTACGAGCTAGAAGCGCCCAAAATTAGTAAGGCATCGTTATAAATGGCATGATATCTTAACCAAAGATGGCGTAAGCCCTGTCGGCTCAGCAAAATTACAATAGATGTTTTACCTCAAGAATGTATTTCAATATAAATTATGATTAACGAGCAGGGATTCTGCCAGACCCCCAATAGGGGGTTCCACTCTCCAAATTTACGGTAAATAATCGATAGGATCCCTGTAATTTTTAAGCCCTATTATAACCCCCTAGAATTTTGTTTGTACATCCCGCAAACTGGATATCCTGGCAGAATCCCTGTTAAAGAGTGCAGTTAGGAGATTAAGTTGTACCGCTCATCGTAACTTGCACAACAATGCACTGCTTTTGTGGGGAATCTCTTCTATTATGCAATTCTCAATCGTAATCATTGTCGATATCTTTAAACGTCAATTATGACTATGCCATACTAAATTTGGGTGCACTAGCTTCCAAACTACTCAATTTTTTGACACAATCAAGTTGGGCATAACCAATGTTCATCTCTGTACTATGGGGAATCCATTCCTGAAATACTGATGTGTCATTACGAAACATCCTTTACATAAAGTTTGAAAGAGTTCGTCAGTAGAAAATAAGTTATCGAAATTGCCGTGAAAACATAGGACAAACAGAAAATGATGGACTTCGTGCAAATTGTTTATACTCTTAAAAAAAACAAGTGTTATTTTGTGATGACCTGCGTCAAAGTTTTCTTTTGACGTCTGCTGCTGACGTTTCATGGAATATATAAATAAATAAGGAATAGTTTCAAAAACATTAAGCACAAAATATTTCTCAATTCATGAACAAATGAAACAAAAATAGTTTTTACTTTGACAAAATTGTATCTTGAAATGTAAATATCACATTACTCGACACAATATGAAGTCTTCGTTCACAGAAAAAATGTGACAGATCTTAATCTCTTTTCTTTTTATCGAAACTGTTTTGCTGTTCGAAGCTAATGGCATAAAATTGATAATAACGGCGCCAGATTTACGGAATCCAGTTTGAAAAGGAGGGGTGAAATCAGTCGAATTTTAATGGGGCTCAACTGCCATTTTTTATAGTGGTTTAGTGTCCAATTCGCATTTAGTACTGGGAGCATAGCAATTTTAGCAAATCGTACGGGTTATTTTAATCTATTTCACTTTTTCACAAAGCAACTGAATTGTTGATTCCCATATAATACAAAAATAATAATAATAATAGCATTTCCGGGAAGAAAGTGACCTTGAGGAGCATAGTCAAGAAAATTAGGCTAGTTAGATTATTTTAATGTAGTTTTCACCATTACGTAACGAGTGGAAATAACGACAAAATTTAAAGAAATATGAAAAGGCTACTACACATTTGTGTTAAAAATACGATACTGTAGAACGCGTCATTTTTTGTCTGATTTCAGAATCTTGTAAAACCATTGCGTATGTAGGGATGATAATGGAGTAACGAAAGATGGAGTGTCAAAATGAAATGCAGACTTGGGGCAGGGTGTAAAAATTAAATATTTGTAGAAAGGTAGTAGCTAGGAAACGTTGGAGATAATAAACAAAAAACATAATGTGGATTTCAAGCATGTAACTATTAAAAAAAAAATACTATAAATATGTTTAAAGCAGGCAATACGTGTTTTTTCTTCTTCTGTCTTTGAGCTAGTCTATAACTAGAATTCGAAATATGTTTAATTATTACGGAGAACATCTACACCAGCGAATATCTGTCACAGCTAAAACTTTCAGACTTTTTTTCTTCTACCAAATTGTCGTCTATTTGCAAAGGAAAAAAAGTAATCAAGTGCTTCTTCCTGTCTATTTCGAGAACTCCCTGAATGCAGTGTACTAAAAATCTTTAATCGATTTCGAAATAACATGACCACGTTACCACCGAGTGAGTAAATGACAACAAAAATCAAAAACATAGGACAAAGAAGGCATTATTATTGTTATAAAAAAAAACCTACGGAGTTTCACCTCTGGTTAAGTGGTTACATTACTTACTTCAAAGCTTCGCCACTGCACTGGGTTGAAGGGGCAGAGGAAGAAGACGCATGTCTATGAGTTGTAACTTGTAAGCGGAAGATTTCTAGATGGCAGCACTAACTTTCTTTTCTTTAGGTTCTTTCTTTCTTTGCAGGAAATTGCAATGCCTCTGCAAATTCAAAACTAGTTTAAACTTTCAGAGAAAAAAATCACAGCTAGTTTATTCATTGATAAAATTGTTTGTTGATTGTCGCAATAAATAATCAATGAATTGCAATGAATAAGCAATTTTCCTCTCTGAACCTATGAGATCAACAAATTTTTAATTTGTAGCAGCAGCATTGGAATTTTATTAGAAATATAGTCAGATGGTGCTGTCATGAAGGATTGGATATCGTCGTCTTACACTAATCTTAAGGAGGAAAATCTAAGCTAAAGTAGGAAAAGCCGGAATACCATAACAAATAAAGAACGCTAAGCTTGTTTTAATATCCTCTTGCTGTAGGCAGAAGGAATTAGGATAATTATATAAGGAAATTATTTCTCAATTTAAATATGTCCTTCATAACTAAATGAATTGATTATCTTGAAACAAAAGGATTCTGGAAGTATGATCTTCCAGATTAACATTATAGCGGAAATCACTGACTAAACTCGGAATGTTTACGATTTTCAGAATATTGTTTTAAAAAGTACAATTTTCGAAATATGTATATTTTTGGTACATTTTTCTTTTTAATTTATGATTATTGAAATCTATTGTTGTCTATTGTTGCGTCTGAACGCGTTTAATGAAACAAATTGCATTTGATTCTAATCTTACGAACGAATTGGCGTGTCTTCTTTTGGTAAACCATCCACTGTATATGCCATCAGCATGATTGATAGATTCACCTACTGCAATTTGTTTAGGGTATAAGATAGAAGAAACTGTGAATAGAGAAGGAAAAACTAAACTGAAATTGCGTCGTTTAACTCAACATAGATTCATAATTGCATCACATCCCCTCGAGAGATCGACAAAGTTGCAAGATAACACGATTCTATAACGATATTAAACCTTGGACTTCACGGTTTTTATCACAGAGTTTACTTACATTTGACTTTTTAAGCACAGAGTCATTAAATTATCTTTGATTGACATAAATTGCGAAAATAAATGTTTTTTCCTCAAACTTAGAACTGGGGAATAAAATTGATATTGTTTTGTTTTATAATTATTTTTCTTGCACGTGCCACAACTAAGTATAAAAAAATGTAATCTTTTTTTTTATTAGGAATATATTTTCCTTGTGATAAAAATTAATGTTAACATGTTCATCTATGTTTACGATCTGTTACAAATTAACATTAAAGCTTAGAGAAAAAAATCATTAACGTCACTAGTGTGCTCATCAAAGCGACAGGACCTTCAAATTAAACAAAGCCTTATTCAATCATTCAGTCTTAATGTTTCTTTTTTGTCTTAATGAGGGATTCTTTTTCTTTCATAATAGCGTCTACAGACAAAAAACAATGCACTTAATTTATATTTTTGCACACGTTCTTGCTAAGATATTGTTTGATTTTCTGCTCAAAATATGCATGTAAAGTTTTTCAAGAAGTATGAATAGTTAGTCCTTTCCTTGTAAACCGTAGCTTTTGAATGCCTTTTGTACACTTTTTTGTGAGTTAAGTGTATAATTATTTCTTGAACACATATCTTGTTAAACACAGGTTCTCAGTTTTTGCATGGATTTTTTTTCTCAGTATAATAAGAAAAAGGACATATGTATTGTCTTCTTTTTACCTCAGTTCCACCTCCGCTCCAGACATTCTTTACTTCTTTCAAGAAGATTCAAAAAACAGATAACTAATTAATGTTTATGCCCTATTTTAGGTCCATTTGGTGACAACTACGAACACATATTTATTTACTGGAAACTTTTTTTTTTTTTTGCTTTAGTATCTGCACCAAGCTCAATATCTGAACGTTCCGATTCACAGCCAATAACCAATCAAAGTTCCCCATTGGCAGACCCTCCAAATTCTCCAGACGTGTCACCAAATAGGACCAACGATAGCTCGGTGTCATTTCGCGACTTGGTGTCAAGTTGTCAACACCGAAGATCGACAGAAAAGCACCTACAGCACGGAAGTCCAGAAATTCCGGCCCTTTTACGCTTTGTTGTATTACTTCGGCAACTACTTCGGCAAGTCTTCGGCAACTACTTTTGTACATACATACACTCAAAGTGACGATAACATGATATATAGGTTATATGGCGATTTTCCCAGCATGTGATGGAAATTTCGCCACTTTTCCTCATGTTCATATTTTTAATATTACGACATAAGTATAAGAAACACAGTGTTTATTTTATATTCCTCATAATCTACAATGACTACTTTATGTATAATATAAATTTGGTCCTTCTCCCTTAATTTGTTTAGAAGAAAAAAAATAAATACCATTTTGGTGGCGAACTTCCCTTCACTTACCCTATTACTGTGTCTTTGGCTCAGTCACAATAGGGTAGGAAAAATTTTGTGAGAAGTACGAGAGCCAGGAGCCTAGTTTCAATGTACCATCAGGACATAAGCGTAATAAAATAGAAAAACTGGGAAAACCTCAGTCAAGATTACGGGATTCGAACTTGGGGCCTACCGAATGCGAACGAACTGAATATCAAGTAAGCTACGGTTGCTCAGTAAAGCGATTCTAAATTCTAAATAAAATCGCGCAGGAAACGAATGGATCGTCTTTTGAACAAGTGTTCTACGAAGGGTGATAGAACATATTTTACTAGTGTTGCCACCAGACGAGACTTTAGACTGTCTCGTCTCGTCTCGTGCAAAGCGTAACTTGTCTCGAAAAGATGTGCTTGTCTCGTCTCGTTTGCCTCATTTTGTCTCGTCTTGTCTCGTAAAATATTGCAGCATATCATGCCAACAAAAGTAAAATGTAGGAGATTGCACCATGCTGATCATGATACAACAAAGTAAGTACTCAGACTACCTACACAAGACAAGGATGTGCCGCGGTGGCGTAGAGCACTCACCTCTGGTGCGAATGATCGTCGGTTCGAATCCGGTTAGTGCTATATAGCCGTTGTGGTGGACAAACATCTTGTGTGTGCACTTTCTCGAGGTTCCCGAGTAACCTCCATTCTCCTTTCTTCATTCCACTAGTTCGTCCTTCATCATCCATTCGGCCTGAGCCAAAGTTGCCTAAAGGCCTTAAAAATAAACTGAAATAAATTCACAAGACAAGAACAAATCATAAAAAAGATAATATTTCTCTGCTGTTAAGGGCCTAAGTTTCCTTGACCCTGAACGACATTTTCTTTTTTATTCTGAATCCTCGAAATTTGTTTTACCGGCTCGAATACACGAACATAAATTTTGAATAAAGAAAAAACACAGTTTTCTGACAAGGCTGATATATTTTAATAATAAAAAGAAACTAAAATGTAGAAGTTTCTGAAGTTTTTTACAGGCTTCACTCTACAGCTCGTCTCGAATTCCAAGAAGTCTGTCTCATCTCCGAGACAAGACGAGACGGAACACAAGGCATGTCTCGTCTCGTGGCAACACTATACATTTTACCTGGAATGAGAAAGTACTTTTAAAATTATTACTTTTTATCAGTATGTAATTAGCGATAGGGAGAGTGTTAGACTTTGTTTGTCTCCATTTGCTTTTTAAAAGCTGTACAAGATGCATTTTCTTGTTCTGTTCTGTCTACTAAGACATTCCATTAGCATTTCCTGTACCAGTGTTTTTATTTATATATTTTTTTAAAAATGTAAATTCTTGTCGTAACTTTAAGCTGACTAATAGGTAAGGCCTATATTCTCGGAAGCTTTTGTGCAATATTACGTGATAGAACATTCGTGACTGTGACAAAGATTAATCGTGCTTCATCCATGGTATTTACTCAGAGCAAACGCCGGACAAAGGGAAAAGGCTATCCACTTCCACTCTTTATTGAATTTGTGTGTTTTGGTGAACTATGTGGCGGGCGTTTACTCTTTGATGTCTGATATTAGAAATAACCAAGTTATTTGCGATTCCGTGGTAAACAAACGATATGAGTTTAGTTGTTGTGATATGTTAGTCTTCTCTTGAGTTAAGGCTTTTAATACTGCTGGGTAAATTCTCTAAGTTGTTTTAGTATACATTAAGCCTGTTTGTGAATTTAGCGTCGGGCTTGGGAGGGGGGCACAAGCTCTAGCCGTGCTGCCGGCTATACTGACTGAGGCCTTCCGAAATTTACTCTAAATCCTATCAGAGGAACACCAGAATGGTACCTTGGCAACTTTGTACCCCATCTCTACCTCCGATAAAGTGCCCGACGAGGAACGTCCTCTCTCAGATTTCTAACGAACTTGGGCCGTATCTGCCTGTTTGGCTCATAAATACCTTAAATTATCCAAAATTATTATTTAAAATGGCAAATAATTATTTTAAATTACTAAAAATGCGTTAAATTAAACCGAGCCTGTGCCTTTCCTAGCTACAGATGTAATTGCCAGCATTGGAGACTTTCAATTAGTTAAACATAGGCATACTAACAACAACATTTTCCGAAGTTTCTTTGGATTTAAACCGCTTTGAATGCAATACTTTTGCCAATAACCATACAAATAGAACACTGTGTGTTCCAGGTTGTTTCCAGCTGGTGACTGACCGGGCTGGAGTTTGATTCCTACCTTTCACAACAGAACAGCTAGTTTTGATTAGCTACCTTATTAGTATGGCCCGGATTTATAAAATTTTATTGGTATCATTGTAGGTTTTGTAAAGAGATAGTTTAGCCCCATTTGGGATTTTGTTTCTACCCACCTTTGCACTAAATGGATAAACATGTGCAAGATAATGAAATGAGGAACAGTTTGTGACAGTGATTCTGCCAGACCAGCTGTGGAGTGTCACCACACCTAATTTTCGATTTCATCCCCAACTTTTATTTTTTACATTCAAAAATTATAGCAACTGTGCCACGTACACCCTCCCAGTTTTGACTTGACACCTCACCAAACTGAAAATCCTGGCGGAATCCCTTGTTTGTGACATTGTTTTTATTAGTAGTAGACTCTTTATGTTGCTCAAAATGTAGTATTTTTTGTCACAACTGAATTGTTCTTGATAAATCTCTTGACAGATCTTACAATCTGTTGAAAAATAGCCATCATTAACAATCCATTACCCAAGTAAATTACTTTCTCTTTATGGCAGGCATGTTACAACAGCAAGTATTAGGAGTCGAACGCAATTCGCCGTCTCTCTCTAAGCTTTAACTTCACTCCTCTTCTTCCATTTAAATAATATATTAAACCACTATGCATAGGATCACATCAAGAATGAAATTTCTTCTACAAGCTGCATTGTTATGTACTAATATGAATAAATTAATTTTATTAATATCAACAATAACTATGCCATGCAATTATCAGCTTTGCTGTACATGAGTACCACCATAAAATCTGCAAGAACACTTAGCCGCCGTAACTCAGTGGTAGAGTGTTCGTGTAGCTATTCAGGAGGTCGTGAGTTCGATCCCAGCGGCCGACCATCTTGGCTTATATTTTTCCAGGGTTTTTCCTCAGAAACATTAAGCAAAGGCTGGAATGGCACCTTCAACATAGGCGCCTGCCGACACCTTCCCGAATCCTTGCCCCGCACCTATTCCGACCTGAGTCTTAAATGCCTAAAGGACAAATAAAATTCAAACACGTAGCCTATTACCGCATGCGTTCTGTGCATCCCATGACTCCAAGTGCGATTAATACCACGTTATAAGTTGCATTAAAAGAACAAAGTTTGTTCGAGAATACAGCAAAGAGGGAAATAATATAGAAAATGAATGCGCATTCATGTATGGTATCATGTCGATTAATGCTAACTATCCTTCTTATTCTGAAAAGTTCAATTTAGCATCTTTAAGGCGCTTATTTTAGCCGTCTCTGGGGCCTAAGGACTTATAAATTTGATTAATAAATGTTCTTACAATAGTGATTATACTAAATAAGGAATAGAATAGATCAAGAATCCGGGCTCTGGTTATTAGGTTATGGACTTTATGGCGTTCGTAACAAGACACAGTGATCCATGCAGGACCCAGACCGCATAATAAGTGTTTCTAGATCAAACATTTATAACATGGGATCCTCTTTCAAAGGGATCTTATTCTTAACTTCGTCTATCATGCTCTTGCTGAAAGCTGCAATTTAAGATAAAAGTGCGCCATTTTAGACGCAAAGAACATTCTCATTTCTCCTATTTCTATTTTAAAGGTGAAAATTCGCTTCGAAGGATAAGTAGTATATTTCTAACTTACTCGGCCTGAGCAAAGTTACCTAAAGGCTATAAACTAATTCAAAATTCAATTCAAAGTTAGTGCAGTAGAGTATAGTATAAACTCGAATCGAAAGTTAGTTGTGTACAGGACCGGATTTATGCATAGGCCCACTAGGCCCAGGCCTAGGGTCGCACTTTACAAGGAAAGATTAGAATTTGCTATTTAAAACGCGAGACGAAAACAATGTTTAGGAAAAAAACATTAAGGGAGAGCGCCAAACACTGTCAACTTTGAACCGCCTGACCCCTCGTAAATAACTTACTTCAGGTAATTTAAAGTTAGGTTATTTTACATTAGAAATAGTACAACAAAGATTGGAGCTTACATTAGGAACATTATTTATTCCTATTTTTGTCTTTGTACACACCAACAATCATTATTACACTATTTTCTTTAGTTCACAATGGCTCCTGGTGTCCTCAAATCTTCCAACGTTAATTTAGCTCATTTCCCGATCTCATACAATGATGAAATTTTGCACAATGACATAAGTCCGGTAACAACACAATATTCCATTGTTACTTTCATATATTTCTATATATTTATAAATACTAGCCTGCAACGATTTGCCGTTTGACTGATTGCAGAACATTTTAGGATTTGGGTAAAAAAAAATAATAAAATAACTTTTTAAAGACATACTCTTCTTAAACAATTCGTACTAAAAAGTAAAAATTAATTTTGTTTATGTATGACTTTTAAAAAGAAAAGTATGGGGTGCACCAATTGAAGAATTTATAAAGTGACTGTATATGAGGGAGCGCCCCATGCTTTTCTTTTTAGTCATACCTAAACATTTTTTCTTTTAGTAGGAATTATTTAAGAAAAGTATGTCTTTATTTTATTTTATTTTTTTAGTGTATGTCACATAGGGCGTCGCTGTCATTTATACCTCTGCTAATGGGCAAGAGATGCTTTGTGTTAAGTATGCATGAAGGCGTAATTTACGCTAATTTTTGTATATGAGGGAAAAACTAAAGGGTCTTTCCGGGTCCGCAATGGACCATTTGTTCGAATCCTGCTGCCAAGCGTCCTGACTGATATTTCCCTTTAGTTTCCTTCAGTTTCACCAGACAAACGTCAGAATGATACCTTAATCAAGATACCGGCCGCTACCCCCCCCCCTCCCCAAATACCGCAATCCTGGTCTGATCCAAAGATGGATGTAAAGATCTTTCAAATTTTAAAAATATTTTAACGTGTCTTTTATGACAGAAGAAAAATTTTCTCCCCAACTTGACTTTATATCTTCAGGAGATGAACATTCCCGGAGATGGTGTTTAAAATTCAAAGAGCTGCCCACGTATTCAACGTAGCTAATGAGTTTGTAGTGCCGCTTTTGTCCATTCCTAGAGATTTTTTTTTTTTTTACTTTGAACTTGCTAGTTCTTAGGGCGACGTATTGGCGAATGGACCGATAACTAACGGATACGGGTACATAGCAGAGTTCAGTTCTGTAAATCTACGTTTCTTTTTTCCTACATAAAGAGAAGAGTCAAAGAGGATGAACCAATAAATGCTATATAGCGAGGAGAAAATATGATGACTAAGTGTATTTTGTGTTTTGTAATGTAATTGTAATTTTTAGATTTTTTAAACTTTATAAATGCATTTAGAAAATGTTGGTGTTTTGTATTGTAATTGTTACTTTTTAATTTTCTTTCCCCTCTAGAATACTTTATAAATGTATTTAGGAAGTTTTAGTGTTTTGTATTGTGATTGGAATTGTTAATGTTTAGATTTTTTTTTCTTAAAAAAACTTCATAAAGGTATGCTCCGGTTCCCAAACTCAATTGGGCGTATGAAAGGTTGTGTGCGAAAAAGATACTCATGTAAAATAGAGCGTTATTAGTGTTCTTTCCTATTTATAAATCATGAGAAGATATTCTAATTAAAGATGAGATTCTAATGAGAAGTTTTAAAAATATATATGAGTGGAACCAGGAGGATAATTTGCCTTAGAGGAACTGTCTTGAAGGAATTTCCTGATAGCGAATACGATTGCACCTTCTTTACAATGCTGAATTCAAGATGAACAACGAGGACTCAGGGACATATTTAGGGGGTGGGTTCAGGGGGTCCTGATACCCGCAGATTCAGTTTTTTGCAAAGTTAGTATAACTTTAGGAATAATTATCCGTATTTAATATATATGTTTCATGCCCAGACATACGTTGGACCCTTTTCCCTCGCCGGAAACCCCCTCCCAAAACCAACTTCTGGATACGTGCGTCGGTGTACCACACTTTTGTTGTTCCTATCTAAATATTCTTTGCTTTTAGCGACATCCTAACGTTCACAGAAATTAGTTAAGATGGAAAAGTCCAGGAATTTTGCAATACTAAACCAGCTTACTGTTATACTCATAATTATTGTCATATTGTGCGACTTTTTGGGCCTTTGAAAATGTCCATATTCTATGAACCTGTATGTACCTGGGCAACGCCCTAGCCGAGCTGGTCTACCGGTTCCCGTAAGATCACCGAAGTCAAGCAGCTCTGGGTCTGGTCAGTGTTTGGATGGGTGACCGTTTCAACACTCCAGATGGTGTTGCCTGTGCGGCGTCCACCCAGCGTCGTGAGGCCAATTGGGGAGCTACCTGAATAAAGAGGTAGCGATTACAGTTGAGGGCTTCGGCTCTCCTCTCCCAACACGTCTGGTCAGCGTGGGAGCAGTAGACCACCTCCTCCCTCCGGGAGAGGCCTCATCCACTAGTGGATTGAATATGGCTGTGTATTATTATATATCTAATGATAACACTCAGATTAGCATTACGGGCCTCTCTATTTCCTTGAGGTTTGTTTTAGGGTCAGCAGGTGAATAGTTTATTAAAGACTAGCGAGATTTATTTCTTACTTCCTTGTGTCAAGGATATGCACCACAACATATGCATGTAAGCGTGTAAACAATAATTTTTACGAGGAAAAGAACAAGTCCAAATGTGAACTTGTCCATTAAATAATATATTAAAAAAAAGATAATACCGCTATTTGTGTAGCGATTACAACAATTTATATATAAAATCTAGAGTTTAGATGGCCATGAACCGTACCTATTTTCCGGTTACATACCAAACAAATAATATAAAGAGAAAGAGAGAGACAGGAACTGGGAGAGATTGGAAGGCGCCAGGCTCCTTTTCTTACCTTTCAAATTCCTTCCACAAGGTCTTCAAGGCGTTGCACTCTTTACGCTTTGCAGGAAAATGTCAGGCATCATTAAAGGAAATCATAGCAACAAACCGTCGCCTCATGTGTTCATTTGTGGCGGCCTCTGTGTCATAAATCAGCAACCTAACGATCATCGGGGTAGTGGATGGAACAACCACAAAGTTTCTGAGATGCTGTTGCATACCACCCGTTACATACATAGTTTTCAATAACCGCAGTAAATTGTTTTGGCGTCGTACGAGGAAGATCCTCCTGTGCTACTCAAGTGATGCATATAAGTACGTACATAATCGCTTTCTGCTGTGCGATTATTTTAGACTGCACTGCAAGCAGTGTTGAAGCCGTATATATGGTTCAATTTCCCGTTCCCATCATTCATCGGCTTATGAATGTGCGGGAACAAAATGTTTCCTGTTGGGATGAGATCGAGACGGAAAGAGACAATTTGCGGGAAATCGGAAAGTTTCCAGAATAGAGAAATTTGTCGCGAGTTTCCGAACAAATTATGTGTAAGCTTGTTTATAAAATAAACGACCAGTGGAACAAGATAAAAAGCATAAAAAATATACCTATATATTTTTAAAATAATTTTATTTTATAAAATGATTTTCAAGGTCTTCTCCTGTATTGTTTTGTTTTTTTAAAGCACTTACATGTGCATCAGTTTTCAGCTTTCACGTACACTCTTGGTGTGCGAAAATAGTTTGGGAACCAAACATCAGTAGCTTCATAATCTGTATAATGTCAGATTTCTCACGTAAACACAAAACACTTTCCTCCTTGTTTCGTAGATTTCCATGCTTACTTCTGGTTGCTGCAAGTTTATTATTTATTATTATTATTTTTAAAGAAAAATAGGTACTACAAGGTGCGTTTCTATTATGACAGCATTAGATTTTCATTTTTAGATTTTCTCGTTAGATGACGTGTTTTCGGTGGTTTATTAGCAATTTCCTTTTTATTCTTTTGTAAACACGCTTACGTAGATTTTTGTCTCGCCCTGTATAATGAAAGAAGCTTCATACAAAAGCAAACAGTCGGGCGAAAGTGTTAATAAGATATGTTCATAACCGTTAATAAACAGGTACGGGTGTGTGTATATCGTATAAAAGAAAGGTATGACAATGACAATATTTTTCGTATATTCTAACGACTTGTTTTTCCTTCTTGAAGATGTTTACAATATTTTACAGGGATTTTACCATACATCAGAATTAGAAGCTGATAAAAGGAAATTTTATTAAGAAGTTGTGATTTTTAAAAAAAATCAAGATATTTTGATTTAAAAAGCAAATGAGTTTTAACAATTCGTTCTTTTTTATTTAAGAAAACAATACCGAAAGGAATTAATTGTGCATTTCAAAATCGGTATAGGCTTTAAATAGATAATTAATTATTTATATCGTTAAAACAAAATTATGTAATAGAATATTCATTCAAGGTCAAAAATAGTAGTCCAAGGTTTTCCTATGCATGTAAAATTTTAAAGACAACTTAATTGATGCAGTCTGTTGACGCACGAAAGATTAGGGTGAAGGAGGAGGGTTCGTTAGATATTTCGAATCTCTGTGGCAAGTTTCCTATACATCCAAATTTAGCCATCCAAATACTGCTGCAAGCGGTTATCATAGTTATGTTAGTACGAAGATTATAAACAATTGCTGATATTTTTCTAGTCTTTGAGTCGAAAATGTGGAGGGCCTTGAGGTTTCGGCAGCGCTTCTCATCTACATCGGTGTAGTCTAATGTTGGGTGGTGGTGGCCGGCCGGCCGTTGGTTTGGACGTTGCGTGCCTCTCCCGAAGAACAACATTTTTTCTTGCTGCCCTTGAGCAATACGAGGGCTCTACTTGCTCCTGAGTGCTGGCTGCTGAGAAGTCGGTTTGAGTTGACCTCAACCAGGTGAACTGCATGCTCAAGACCCTACGTTGCCACATCGTGGAGACGAAGAGAGAGAGAGAGAGATAAAAAAATGAATCTATTCCAAATCATGATGCTGGGTGGGTAAAATGATGCTGATGGTAGTGATAGAGAATACGAAAGGACTCTTCTTTACCTTTGTATTACCGTGTTACGTCACAGATTGAATTGCATTTGGCCTAGTTTGATGGTTTGTTTGTGTCATGCTTCTCTGAGATGGCGATTCTCCTTCTCTTTGTCTCTCTCTTTAATTTCTTAGTGCTTTTCTGCCTTTTGCTCCTACCTCTGTTATTACACAGCTTGCTTGGCTGATTTTGTATGCGCCCGGGGCGTTTCATTGTCTGAGTGGATCCACCAATCTGTGCACACATACAAGTTAGTCCAGGCCGGTTCGGGTGTGGAATGCAAAATTGGGTTGCTGTAACATCACCTACTTATCGTAACTATTACCTTTTTTTTTGTTCCTTATCAATAATCCTTCATGGTTTACTTTAAGCGTGACATTTTGCTGTGAATTGATAATCTTTCGTCATTATATGTTATATAAATGGAGAATTCATTTATTTTTTAGTAATAGAGACATTCACTCTCTTTTGTTCTTGCCTTGAAAAAATGTAGTTTGTTCTACTTATTTGTTCTAGGTCAAGCTAAAGTCTATATTTATAAACTTCAGTAAAATTGATTTCTTATTGAGACAACTTTAGTTTGTTATTTTCTTTGAAAGAAATAAATACTTAATAGATTTTAAGCTCATATTTTCACAACAGAACGGAGAAAATAGATCTATGTCAGGTTTAGGAATACTCTGACCAAAACAGAATCTAAAATTTAAAACTGAAGTACGTACTGGGGAAAAGAGGAGAGACGGTATGAAACATACTTGTGGTTTGATATGTTAGTTCGACATTTAAAATCAGGAAGAAAAAATTTCTCCTGTTTTTTTCACTGATATTTATTTTTATGCTATTGGGACATGTCGCACTTGTGAATTTCAGAACTATATAATCTGTAAGTTAATCTATACTTGCTGTATTTATAAGTCAACAAATTTAAAAAAGAAGGAAACCATGAGTATACACTATTTTTTTTTTAAATTAAATTTTTAAACAACAGAAATCATGTTTTTCTTGCATTAAGTAACCAGCAGATATAATCATGATAGTTTGAAATAGAATACGTACAAGCACAAAGAAGTAAATAATTTTGAATTACAGTAGGTTTGTATAAATCATGTTACATTAAGTTCAATTGAATTTACTGAACCATTAAATCGCACTACTCTGGGATTTATAATATATTAAAAATAGTGACAAATCCATACTAAAAAACAGAAAATCCGAAACACTGTCCTTCCACAAGAACCCATGTTTGACAGGTGACCATCAGAAAGAATAAATACAGAAAAATAAATACATAAATGTGAGAGTGTGGAACGTCTGATTGTACCGTACTTTTGCAGAGCAATTCGTGTCTACTTTCAAAGTGACTAAATTTTTCTTTACTTATGATATCGCTACGAGCAGAAAAAACAATCTATGAAATTTAAGAAGAAATTTTAGAAAAGGTCGACACAAATGATTCTTTATTTGGCTACTTGAACTAATTACCAAAGAATTTTATATAATTAAGAGATAGAAACGCTGTCTTTTATACACTGTGAAAGTTTAAACCAAATCCATAAAACCTTGCTGTATTGATTATCTTGAAACAATATCTTAACTGTTATCTTTGCACAGATTATTATCTTCATAGGATGTTACTTTTTATTATCACTTTCTAAACTTCATAGCATTTCAGACCCAAATGAGTCATTACTAACAGTATATCACAATATTTAAACAAACGGAAAATGAAAGTGTGCTGTGGTTAGAACAACAATAACAATATTCAAGATTTACGAGGAAATGTATCAAACAAAACTTTCCAATTCCATGAAACACGTAAAGCAGTTGTTATCATTTAAAACAAACAGTAATTCGTTCTCTAGAATCATTCTTTGACGTTACGAATGACAAAGCTATAATACAGGAAGTCTCTATGAGATAATCTGTCTCCATAAATATAAAATCCCTAATTTCTGGGTCTGTCTGTCTGTCCATCGAATCTTAGGGCACTTCCCCTTCGCCTAGGATGCTGAAATTTGGCATGAAGTTTCGCGGCCACGTCAGAATTTCGTGAAAAATGCAAAATTTACAAATATTCCCTTATCTATACCAATAACACCCCAGTAAATATTAAATTCATTGTTAATAACAATGAAATAAATAAATTGTTATAATTTTAAATTTAGAAGGAAAACGTGAATGAAATAAATAATTAAGATTTTTTAAGTTCAAACTTGAATTGCTGCAAACCAAAACTAACTAGATTGAATGTTTAAAAGCATAATAAAAGTAGTAGAAGTAATTGTAGTTGTAAGAATAGAATTATTAATAGTAGTAGTTATAATAATAGTTGCAAGAGAATTAGAATTAGTAGTTGTTGTGGTTTCTGTAGTAGTGGTTTTAGTGGCGGTAGAAGTAGTTGTAGTAGTAGTAATGGTAGTTGTAGTAGTAGCAGCAGCAACAGTAGCAGTAGTAGTAGTAGTTGTTATAATAGTAGTAGTAGTAGTTAGTTGTTGTAAAATCCTTTACCTTTGGTAAACTGTATTTTATATGGCCATTTGAGTAACTTTGACTGGCCCGTCACGTTTATATGATTGCAATGATTATTAAAATCTAAAAACATCCATGCCTCAGGCGAGATTCGGACACGTGACCTTGGAGACGCTGGCCTAACGCCTCAGAAGTAGTAGTAGTTGTTGTTGTATTAGTAACATAAATAGTAGTAGTTGTTGTAATAGTAGTAGTAGCAGTAGTGAAACTGTTACTGTTGTTAACTAATAGGAATTATCTTCTATATTATATAAAATTGAAAGTCTGTGTTTGTTTGAACGCTATACCCTTCCACACCGTTGACGGATTCGAACAAAATTTGGCACAGGACCGAGAAGGATTAACTACGGTATTAAACGGTTACCACCATTCCCCAAAGGGGATGAAACTGAGTGCGGTGAGGGTGCAACTCGGAAACAGTTTGAACTAGGAACATTATATTTTGCACGAAAATTCTTTGTTTTAATTCATTAGTAACAGCTATCTGAGTTTTTCGATTCAACACCTCCCGGCCGGCCTGAGCCTTAGATGCCTAAAGCCCATAAATAACATTCATTCAACATCTCCCGGGGGTGAGGGGGCGAAAATCTCTTAAGGAGAGGAGAAAACTGTTAAGCTTAAACATTTGAATTGGGTAAGCGTGTTCCTTAGGATAAAGAACAACTAACAACAATATTAAAAGTCGCTCCTACCCCTCGAAGTATCCTCAATAACACTCGAACCGAAATGTACTTCCCATTGGTCTCGAAAGTTGAAATTCGCGTGCTCCGTTTGAAATTTCACAAAAAGAATCAAAATTTGAAAGTGCTACATTAAGTGCATGAACATACCCCAATAACAAACCCTAATCCCGAAAATCGGGAATGCACTTCGCGTTGCTCTAACTAAGCTGAAATTCGGTAAGAGTATTCCACGAGGAGTCAACAATATTAACGAAGAGATATTAATAATTTACAATCGCTTCTTTCTCACTACTCAAAAACAGCTCCCAACCATTGAAAACTTGAAAACTGTGACAATACGACCATATTCATTCGTCAGTGACAGATAAGACAATGCCTGGCGTAGATTGGCTTAAATACTAGAAGGAGAAATAAAATCAGAGCACATCGGCATTTTGTGAGAGAGGGAAGTACGGTTTAGTTAGATGTGTCGAATAAACTAAAGCTTAATGGGTTATGAGTCCAAGGGGGAACACATTCGTCAGATTTTTTTATCGGCGAGAGAAAGAGAGGGGGGGGGGGCGAAGGAACATGTTTCAAGATTGCCAGTTTCGTTCACATTGTTGGACCACATACAGGGTAACCAAGAACTATCTTAACAATTTATGTTTTACAAAAAAAAAACGACCTTGAAGTTTTAAAATATTGGTAAAGTCATATTGTGCAGAAAAAAATCATAAATTATTTCCAGTTTTAATTAAAATAAACTTATTTATTAATTAATTTTATAAAAAGTTTGAGGGTGAACCATCGTGTCACCTTATCTTCAGTTTCTGGAAAACAACTTTAAGTGAAAGAGAGGTCGTTGACCTACAACTAAACTGCTTGAATACAGTTATATGAAAATTACAATAATGGTAAAATAAATAAATTTATAAATTTTGCAATAAATTTATCGTCACATCGAGACTGCAAAATTTCACTATCGTTGCATTGAGAGGTATAACTGGGTCCGACAGTACATATAAGGAAGATGAGTGAAATTTAGCGATGTTTGCAAATCCCGCCCTTTTCTCAACATTGTAAAAGAAATTCGATAGCATCATTGTTTGGTAAGTGTAGGATGATTGTCTTTTTGTCTATTCCCATAATCATCGTCAACACGCATGCGCAGTGCAAACAATTTGATGTAACTTTGGTTTCTATAAGTATTTTATGTTTCTTAATTATACTAATCATTTGATTCTTAGGCCAAGCAATTTGCTGAAATATATACACTCTTCGTAGGTTTTGGGATTGCCTTCTTATTCTGAATTGCTCAATCCATATTGTGAAACTACTTAGCAGCGCTTGCAATTTCGTCTTGTCAAATTACCCAAATATTTGTGTATATGATTTTGTAATGTGAACCTTTATCATCATAAATAGTTTTCTGCCGAAAGTGGCAGGTTCTTAAAAGGACGTAAAGCCCTCTCCATTCATCCTAATCTTTCACTTTCCTTTTTTTAACAGTAAGCATAGGATTTGTTCCTTAATACTGTCAAGAAGTAGGATTCGTCTTCTTCCTCTTCCATTTTTCACTCAAACACACCTTCAGCTACATCCCTCAGAGTACAATCTCTGCGCAGCCAATATTCTAACCAGTTGTCTCCAGTATTGTTCATCACTCACCTACTTTCTTTACTTCCTCATGACGTTATCTTCTGTGTCCATGTTGATTTTCTCCATTCCTCTCCATGTCCACAATTTGAAGACTTAAAATTTTCTATCTTACCCTTTCGTAGAGTCCACGTTTGGGTTCACTTTAGCACAACACTACAATGAAAATATTTAATCAATCTCATCCTCAAGTCTTTGTTCATTGCTTCACAGAACAGATTCCTCACCACTTTTCACTTCATGACCTCACTTACAATGCTTCCCCGGCTACCTGTTCTACCAATTTTCTCTTCCAATTTTTCCATTTGCTGTGGTTCCGTTTGTTCCAATTACCATTCCTTTCGTTTTCTTTACATTTATTTTCATTCCGTATTTTTTACAGCTTCTCTGTAAGTGTTGTAACATCTTGTTAAGTGGTATTTCATTCCCTGTGAGAAGAACTATATCATCTGCAAACTTAATGGATTTTATTTTAGTTCCTCCAATTTATAACTCATGCTCCTGTTTGGAGAAAACTTTTTACAGCCTCTTCTAGATAGATTTATGTGAAATAAAGTGAGCGAGAAACAATATTCCTGTGTGACTCATCGACTTATTGCTGTTCGTTCTGGTAAATCTTCTACTTTTGTCCTTATTGTCTGAACAAGTTCTTCCTTATATCTCAGGGTTTTTTTAAATTCCATTCTTCTATTTGTTCCATATTTGCTTTAGGACTTTCCAGTTGACTCGATCGAATGCTTTTTCTAAATCAACAAATGCTGCATGTACCTCCTTGCCTTTTTCTATGTATATTATCTCTCCTATTTTTCTCAACGAATTAATAATGGTCCACTTTATCTCTTCGAAATCCAAACTATCCCTCTTGAACTTCTGTATTCACCCTACCATGTAATCTTCTGTTCGTACTTTACTGAGTGGTGGATGATTCGATAATCTTCATGTCTTCTTTTCCAATGGAAAAATTGCTCTTTCTGCAAAATCACTCTGCCTTGAGTCTTAATTTTTGTCTTACAGACTGGAAATGGAAAACGATGTAAGTGCCACAGATCCGAAAATCGCGTTTTTGATGTTAAAATGTTCGAATTGCTAAGCCTAACAACCTGCAAAAATCTAGAAGTTCCTAGACCATTGGAAATAGTACAAAATCGTGACGGAACTTGTGGTGCTCATTTACGATTTTCAGTCTTCGTTTCATTTTGTTTCTTGTTCCTCCTACGTTTCTATCAATTCAATCGACACGCCCTGATTAACAATTTTCATCTCACTTAAGAGCCTTTTCAAATTCTTCTCTCAAGTATTTTGAACCATTTATCATCATCACTTACTTTTGTTTCTCATATATTTAATGTGTGTAGGTTTGGGGGCGTTTCGTACAGGCCTTCTGTGTGTTACTCCTATTCACTATTTCTTTCCTATTACTAATCAAATCACCATTTTTGCGTTCCAACTACCAGACAGATTTGCTTCTTCTTCCTTGTCACTCATATCATATCTTCCTGTTCTTTCAAATACTTCTGTGTTATTACATTTCTTTCCCATTCGATGTTTCTATCAATAATGTCTGTTTCTCTTCGGAGTTCATTATTTAGCTTGCTGTGCATCTTTTTACCATCTGTAATTATCTGCTTCAATTTTCTTCAACATTTCTTATGTAACTATTTTTTTTTATTCACGATATCCCATTACTACTTCTGCTGCATCAAGTATTCAGTTCTTTAAGCAATCGCACTGTCTGTTAATACTTCCGTCTGTTTCTACCTAATATCAGTACTTTTATGGAATTCCATACAGTTTCCCCAATGTGCACAAAGTTTTCCATAAGTCCTTGATTTGGTCAGGGGAAGGCCCTAGACTATGTTTGGTCCTATTTTTTTTTTTTTTTTTTTTTACCCTGGGGAGTTATTTTTACCCCGTTCAGAAATAACTCATTTTATATTAACATATCATATCTCTTACGCAGCCCGCATAACATCTACCTCTATGTTGTCAGATTCCTTACAAGGAAAGCTATGGTTCCTTATAACACGAAAGAGAAAAAAGCTAGAGAGAGCTAAACAATGGAAATATTACTGACCTAGAAGGAGGAGTGTTGTATTGGCTCCATGGTAATGGATTTCGATTTTGGTGTCACACTATCATACGACCACAACATGTATTAGTTGATAAATACAAATAACATCCTAGTTGCACTGCATGTCATTGGACTCTTCAAAGACAATCATTGGAGATTTTTAGAATCAAAAGATGAAACATCGACCTACACAAGCTTCGTAGATTATTCTCTTCATATCTTCGAAGCAGGTTTAGGTGACGAAATTACTATCCAGAGAAGAAAGAAAGAAAGAAAGATATATATATATAAGTGAAAGCCATCCGATTATAGTTTCTTTATTTTCATTCTGTGACTTGTCAGTTCCTTTTCTTTCTTTCGTCTAATGTATCGTTATTATAGTAATCATTGCAGTCACACCTATCATTGTATCTAATGGAGGCGCATGGCCTCAGCTCCTAAAAGTGGTGGGTGATTTGAATCCAAGTGAAAGGGAAGTGTAATTCGTTCCTTCTCAACATCAATTATTGTTCCAAAACTTAAAAGATAACGTCGTAACTCGTGCGTGTCGTTGTTTAAATTAATCTTTTGATTTCTTCTTCTTGAATCCAAATTCGATGGGTTCTTTTGGTTTTTATTTTCTTAGTTAAATATGGCTGCTGTTAGGCCTACTTTCACTAGTAAAACTGGCACAGTTAATTAGTAAGAAATTATTTATTTCTGTTACAAGAGTCGTGTGTATCTCACAGCAGTTTCAGTCAATTATTAATTCTATTGCATTTGCCTACTTGAGAATTTACAAGCGTTTTGTTTGTCGTGAATCATTACCATTTATCAACTTGCGTAACTTCTCCGTAAGAAACAATAATTACCACCAGCTGTCGCAAGAAATGGTGAAAATAAAATATTCTTCCGTATCCAGAAATGTTTTCAATACCTGACAGTTCAACAGATCATTTGTTGCAGTGTTGCAAGATGAAGAACACTTTCCCTTTTACAGGTAAATTGAAGTACAGTACCAGTTTTACTGAAATAGAACCTAAATACTAACATCACAGGGCGGGAAATATTTTAAATTATATTGTGATGTGATACTACGTTCAAAATCTTCAAAGACCCCAGTCAACGTGTTTTCTCTTAAATAATCTTTTATATATTTCATGTTTCGGTTGTAGTGAAAAAAAAAACTTTATTTTTATATGGGCCAGTCTAGTCATTTTGAACTTCGACCCGTCACGATTCGCCTTTAGCTGTTAAGTGTTAAAATCCACACCCATCCCCCTGCCGGGACTCGAACCCGGGACCTTCGAGCCGATGGCCTACCGCCGCAGACCGCTCGGCCACCCGGCCGGCTCGAATGTAGTGAGTAAAGTGCCAAGGTTTCTTACATCGTCCATCCAAAGTGTGTGTTGATTCGTTTCAGAATTTCATATTTACATGTTTTTTTAAAGACAATTTTACCACAAACTTCGTATCGATTGATTTTGCGCATAATTTTAAAGCATTATTTTAGAAATGTTTATTCCAATTATATTAAGCATTGTGTATAGAAAATGGTCGTTGTTATCCTGTTGAAAGTTCGAAATATTGCGTATGGCCGTTCGAATTCGATTCCGGGTAAGAGTCATTAGGAATTTTCCCTACGTTTGCGTGACTTGCTCTGTACATCCGTTTTTCTTCTGATCAAAATGATCAATGTTACTTAAAGGAAAAGTAATCGCAGCATTAGAATGACCTTCTCATTTGTATGACGGGGACAGAAGGGTAATTCTACGGTTATTGATTTTGGAAATTCTGTTGTGTATATTGGTAAATTAAGACATGTTTGATTGTTGATGTCATTTTGTATATGCATAACCTTATAGTATTGCGTTGAAAGAAAAGATTGTATGTTTCTGTCATAATATGGCCTACTTTTACAACATTCAGTAGTATATGTAAAGGTATGTTTATACCTTTCCTTGTGTGTACTTGATTATTTTCTGATAATATATCGTACATATGAAGAAAACCACGTATGATTATCCTACTTAAACATGGAAACTGTGCTTACCAATTAGGTTCATATGACTACTATCTCCTTTCTACAATTAAGGAAAGTAGACATATGAGCTCACTCTGTGTTTATCTATATGAATGTAAAGCTACTCCTTCATGTTAATGATAACTTAAACTAACATTTCAGACAAGTACCGCTACCTGATTTTTGTGCATCATACATGTCGTGCGTGACTTGTTGAAGGAAATAACAATCAAAATGAAATTAGCAAGATTTTGATGTTGGTTAATTCATTCAGGAAAATAATACGTGATCTTTTTTAAGAATTTGAAACAATGCTATAGTTGAAGTCCATATCTGTTTGAACATTCACATATCTTTCTATTTGTATAAATTAACCTTAATTACGTCATAGTGGATGTGATACTTTCGTACAATTGCTGAGCTTACTGACTTTGGATCAACACTATCATTATCCTGACTGAAGTTTGAAATGGATTCCCTTAGATGATTATCGGGATTGTACCTAGACTAAGGCTCTGGACACTACCAAGTGCTTGCCGAGGGACTCACTCATCTCTCAAACTTATGACCGGCTTGGGCCACTGATGCCTTTTCAGCATTCGCGATATAAATTAGGGGCTCGTAAATATAACTAAACGTGCTCTTGTTGTGTATTGGAGCGCGTGTTCCAGTAAAACGCTCGTTGATGTGGCTTTGGGATGAAACATTTAGTGTCCGTCTTTTTAACGTTTAATTCAATCAAATTTCAAAGCAATTCCGGGAGTATAAATCATTTTGACATGACTGTGCTGAAGGGTATGATTTCGAAAATCAAACTAAATATCAATATTATTATTATTAGTAATAATAATAATAATAAGAAGAAGAAGAAGAAGTAAAAATTTGGTAGTTAACTATGCTCTTGTTGCATCAATAGAATATGAATTAATGCAAATATTGCAAAACAAAACGTTGCAAAAATCCTTTTTTAATTACGACATGCACTATATTGTGACAGATTTCATTTGGGCTACACGAAGAGGTCAAAGAGCAAATACACAATTTATAAATGATCCATTTACCCATCCATCACATTAAATTAAATCTGATTTGTCGGCGCACCTTGTGTTACTTTAAAAATTAAATTTATTTATTTATGGCCTTTTAGACAATTACTTTTTTAAAAATAATATTTTCTCCAGTGATATTGGTTATTACATAAACACAGGAAAAATATTTTAAAATGAACCTTTCAGTTATGTTACTTGCAGTATGGCCTGAGGTATTTAGGCTTTGATTCACAAGGCTACATCTGTCTGGGTTCGAACTCAGACTGGGCATGGACCTGTCTTTATGCTGACTTTAACTTAACAATTTATTAGATTGGAGCGAGCTCAAGACCGAATTTACTTGTTAACTCATTCACAAAGTTCCTTTTTACGATTATTCTTTATACTTCTGTTTACAAAATCAAGAAATGTCTAATGAGCACTTCTATATATGTATTTTCAAATTAATATTCACCTTACCTAACATAAAGGTACACAAAGAAGCGCATTGTCTAATACAATAGTTAGGGCTAAAATTATCGTTCCATTTCCCGTAAGATTCCAGTTTAAAAGCCGAAAGGCTTTAGTTTTCGTGTTTGTAAAGAAATATCTCGATTCAACATCTAGACGTTTATTTCGTGCTAAATGTTTTTGTCCGCAAGTGCTTTAAAGGAACCGAGACAAGGAATTTTCCCTGTCTGCATTGTAAGTTCGTCACATGAGTTAAATTTCCACATTCCTCAAATCAAACAACGCATTCAAAGCGTATTGCTGTCTTTTGAAAACATAAGAGAAGGTGCAATCCAGGAAAGGTCATTACTCTGACGTGAGATGGAGATCATGGATATTTTCAAAACAAAAGAAAAACAAAACTAAATTTTACAGGAAAGACAAAACTACCCTACTGCTGTGCTGCATGTTGAGCCAGTGTGTTAGTAGAGACTTCTGGTACGACTCTTTGCAACAATGCTGCTTATCCTCGGGGTAAATTCCCCTTCCAGGCATAATACATGTTACCAATAGATTCTTGTTGCAAAAAATGCAGTTCGAAATATTTTTCATATAAAAAAATGCTGGAAACAATGGAATTTGTGCATTGTATAGCAAAATGTTGGTGCTTGAGGTAGTTGCGCTTATTCTTATAAGTATCTTCTGAAATAACTATGATTGAAACACAAGAAACTACTTTTTATGCATGCAATCGTTCAGCGTAGTTCAGATGGACTTATGCACCGTCATATTGGCTCGATGATTAACATCTTGTTTCAGTTACCCTGATAAATATCCAAATACTGTCCGGAACGGAATAATTTTCCCAAGCCTAGGGTGCCTAGGATTTGAACCTGCAGTCTCGCAGTTCCGAACTGTCAGACAGCTCCCTCGGTCCAGTGGCTAATGTCGCAAACTTTATATCGGCACTGGAGCGGCATGTGGATTCTAATCCTGTTGCTGCCCATCCGTTTCACCAATAGAATACGGGAATATCATCTTGATTACGTCCCTAGCTGTTATGTTGAGCCCTTTTTCCGCAAGTGTGCTCACCGTTGGACATCGCCCTTCATACTTGACAAGGACTTAGAACGTTGCTACTATTTTTGCTCAACAATGTAAATTAAACTAGAACACTGACACTGACACTGACTTATTACACCTTGTCTTACCACTACTGTACGTATAATATTTAGGAAAAGAGTCTATGTACCCTGGGTACTCGCAGTTATAAATAAGGAATTCTCAGCATTACGATTTTGTTTTTACATGTTAAATGAAAACGAATAAATCATAGCAATTTCCATTAGGTTGAATTCCAGTAGTTCTGTAACGCATTTAAAAAAACTTACAAATTAAATTGCCATGATAACTTTCCACATTTCCACTTATGACGTCAATAAAACTGATGAAAAGTTCTACATTTCCCGATATAATTAAGAGACTTGAACCCATGAACCTCAAGTACTGTGTAAGATAATACTAAATATGTCTGGTTAACATTGCTATTCCTGAAACACCCGAAAAGCTAAATTGATCCAGTCGCGTGTTAAATCGAATTCAGTGTTACTTTAAAGAGCAATACAGTTCTGTGTATATGGAAAATATTGCTGTCAAGTTTTGCGTTATATAAAACAATATCATTAATTGGAAGAAATGTTGTGGTAGGATTAAGGTCATCAAAACGCCTTCTCCCATTGCTTTACATTTGTCACTGTTTACGAGCGAAACAAACTTTAAAAGATCCATGATTTATGAAGCAGAAAAATCGTAATTGATTCTCACGGTTTTAATTTTCTCACCTGATAAAGGAAAAATAACTGTTTTTGTTTTCAGAAACGCATTTAATTTCTTTATTTTACTTTACGTTTTTTAATTGGTGTTAAACATGTTTTGACCTTTTTTCTTTATTGCGTGTTCCTATCGTCTGTATTTGAGTAATCGTGAGAAATGAATAAACATGACAACGTCGCAATCTCTTCATCTAAAGAAGAGAGATACAGGTAGATGAGAATTCCGAGCAGTGTTGGGAGTTGTGTGGCATTAATGGTTATTTGCAAAATGATTTTCAACTTTATTTATCTTGTGAAAAGAAAAAAAAAATCTTGTGTATTTCACCAACATGTAATCAAAGTCTTTCTCTACCGCTTTCAACACATAAGTGAGACTATACTTTATAGGGTTAAATAGCTTTTAAGTCTGAATACTGTGTGAACTTCATGCGATCAGAAAAGTCTCTAAAGAGTGTACTACATAAGAAATCAATTCCCGGTTCGTGTTTTCATTAAAGGAAGCGACTTGAGAATTAACTACTATAGTTTGGAAACGTAGCGTTTTGATAACCAACTTGGTTAATATGGTTAAACCTAGTAGAAAATAGTGTCCAACCCGATGACTTTTATAGAATACATCAAGCAGTCCGATACACCAAATGAAGTCACAAATTTATTTTTTTCATGATAGGAAATCTGAGTCAGATCAGTTATTAATTGATTACGGTGGACGATGGGTGTTTTACCTGCAGGCAGGTCCTGACCCGAAGGCCCAAGAGCAAGGTGAACCGACGGTGGCTTGCCGTTGCCTTACATCGAATGAAGATGACTCCGAAGGATGGGATCTACAGTGTAACGTAGGTTCCAAACTCCTTGTGTCAACACCGAGAATCGAACCCCTTAATTACAAGGCAGCAATCGTTACTGTTCACTCACGGTAACAGTAAGAGACAAAAATACATTAATTAGTGCTACCAATAAGATTATTCTCTTGAGTTACTTAGAAGCTATTATTCTCTTGAATAAGAAGCTTAGAATTAGAAGCTTAGATTATTCTCTTGAGTTACTGTGTCTTTACAAAATATGAAACAGTTGAATCGAGCAACGCAAAGGGTTTGAAAATCGAAATAGCTTATTTTCTAGAAAGTTTCTTTAAGAACCAATGTGTAATATTTGTTCAATATCATCCCTCTATGTATTCCATCTTATTACTCTCGTATGTTCATAAATCTACAACAATATTACTTTTTTTTTTTTAATATACAATCCTCGTCTGATTCTCACCAAATCTTTTTATCACTCTCAGTAGTTGCAATTTTGTATCACAGAGTATCTTTTTGGATCAGAATTTATGGCATCGTAAAATGTACGAGTTTTGTTAAAGATTCCTTTATATGAAGTTCTGACGAGTTCATATCGAGTCAAATTATTGATCCTCTTGTCCATAGAATAAGGTGTGTGAAAGTCCTTTAACTGCATGTGCAGATTTTTGTTAGGCTCGTCTTTAACCCGTTACAATTTACCACAACGTTCTGCATCTACGTGAGAGAATCCAGTCAGTTGCCATATCAGCTTTTTGTCGTGTTCTCAAAAAAGCACAACAAAGACATTCAGAATGTATGTTTCATAATCACAAGCGGTAATTTCATTCTGTTAAGTATTGACAACGCGAATAATTCCGTCAAATGTAATTTCTTACGATAGTTTCGAAAGTTACCGCAGATAACCAAACGTTGGGGAGGTTCAGAGGAAGCGTCCTCACTAGTGTTGTAAATAAAAAAAAAACGTTCGTCGCCTGAGGACATTGTGAAAACTGCAAAGTTAGTTACTATAAGGTTACCACGTATAGTTATTCAATTAATTTCTTTCTAACTCTTCGGCTTAATCTATCGCATGAGACTCACACGACGAAAATTGAATACTTGATAGGACTTTCAGATGTAACGCGATATGCTGTAAAATCATGTTGTTGTAATCATCAGATTGCAAATTGGGTTCGATTTCCGACCATGGATTTTCCCGAGTGGCTTTGAAATTCCATTGAATATTTAATCAGAAGTCGAAGATCAAGAGCAAAACGCAAAGCACCAATCGTGAAGAGAAGCATACATTGTCCTTATCCGTTGACAGTCCGTTCCTCCACAACCTGTGTACCAGTTCATAAGGTTCAAGACAGACAGACATTTATTATAAATTAAAATTCTGTGCGAGAGACTGTAAGAGAGAGAGATATTAAAAAAGTCACCACTTAATAGAGGATGCAAGAAAATGTTCTTCGCATTCTGATTCCTTTCTCGCTACTAAATTAAAATAATAGCAAGTGCGGTTTTAACTGAGGGAACCAACCCGTGCTATTTCTTATAGCTCTTTATGGGAACCGATTTTATTTTTATCTTGCTGGTATAGCATGTGTATTGGTACGGGACCAAGTCAGACAATCCACCGTCTCCTCCTCGGTCAATAATCTTGCGACTGGTTGGATACAGCTCTCCTCCACCTTTCTTTCCTCTTCCGTGTTTTAAACAATCACCCCGTTCCGTATATGCAACCCAAACAACAAAAGCGTTTTGTGTGTTGCATGTGAAGTCAGGATACGCTACTTAATATCATCTCTTTCAAGGCGGTAAATTATATGGAAATTCAGTATTCTTACGCCCTTCTGCCTTAAACGCTACAATATGGCTTGTTTGTATTGATTGCCATGAATACAAGGGGGAGGGGGGCAATCTGTTTACAGAACTAAAAGATGGCCTAGTCAATCTTTATCCGTACGTACAATTGTTAATTAAATTACAAATTCTTGCTCGAATATTTTTGGGAATCCAAGAAAACACCGTCCCCTGTCATCTCCCTTGCACTTGCATCCCTGCTATAAAAGCAGAAAGGTAGGCTTTTTACATACAATACAGAATGTGATCTTGTATGCCTGTCTTGCGGAGTTTCTTTTACGCAACGCGTGCCTACTTACTCTCTTCGTTCCTTGTTTTGGTTGTAGCTTTCGGCGGAGGAATATTTCAGTTCAATGCTCTCTTTTTTCTTATGTGATAGTGTGATGAGGTATTTTTCTTTGTTCCTCCTGCACTAGTGGTTAATATGGATTCATTAGTTTACTCTCAAGGACATCGAGGTCATACGTGATATGCGCGAATAGAAATTCTTTGTGAATGACGTCACGTTTTGCCTATCTACTCCAATTTTTCTCAATAATAGCCAGTGAACTAACGACATTTGAAAGTTTCAGCCTTCATGATAGAACTTGGTATCACATTTGTTAAACTAGGGTAATAATGGGAACATCTTGTTTCCTGAACTTTTCACGTTGATTTTCTTGCATATTGATAGTTTTTTTAATAAAAGGAGTTTGGATATGGTGAAATGTTATTAACCTGCCAAGAGTGCAATCGAATAAGGGCTAGACGTCTTTCGTAATTTCTGTTCGAGTCATTATTATAATTTCTAGCAGAATGAAGACCAAGACACTGACACAGTTTAATCAGTAAAAATTTGATTTCAGCATAGTTTACGCTTCAAAATCTGATGTAGTTTTTGCATAGCGCACTTATTTTATACTTTTTTTTTTTTACAGATATCGGATTTCTTTAGTGTATAATGAGAAAAGATACGAATTTACTGTTCGAAGCTCAGTTGGTTGAATCAATATACTGTTGCTGACAGAACCTGAGTTCAGTTCGTGGCCTCACCAGTCACCAACCTTTCTCAATCACCGCGTGGAAAAGTGTACAAGAAAAGTGTTCAAATAGTGATCAATGTGAATAAAAATACAGAACAGTTGATCAAAAGGTAACTTTGGGCGGAGTGCGCAAGAGATTCTTTCATGATATAGCTGTAACAAAAAAGCACACTTTCTTTTATAGTGTCAGAAATGCGTTCAAACCACATCTACTTTCTTATTTGTATTTCGACTCCATTTTTCGTTGAGATTGTTTTATCTTGACGGATTTGGCAAGCTTCTGGAACACCCTTAAAGCCTTAACTCTTGTAGTCAGGGAAATACCCAGACATTTCTTTATGTTGAGCGAGAGGGTTCAGTGGCTGGTTCTGGTTTGGCTGAGAGGTCTTATGGACGGACTTGTACTTTCTCAACCCATTTCTCTCCCACTCCGTTTGTATCGGCCCAAAATAACTTTTTCCGCTCCCTTCCGCTACGCATGCTAATACCATAACCAAAGCAGATAGAGAGAAACTTACTTCAGATTTGAGTTCAGAGACGTTGATTTATCCTGTGGTTTTAACCTAGCAATCTTCATTTATGTCTGCACGATATACACTCAGCCTCTAACGGACGCTAGCGCCTAAACGAAAACGGGTGGATTTGGATTCAGCAACCTTCAAGTACATGCTCCAACCTTTCCGCAATATATTTTTGCACAATATGCACTTTCGTAAAATTGGATGCTTTTCACTATATTCTTTACCTTCACTTTCGATAATAATAGAAATATATGAATTGATACTAAAACTTTTATTTTTCACGGCATTTTGTTACTATATGCACTTCAGTACGCTGTCATCGGATCCACCTTAACTTCATACTGTAAACTGATAATGCGTGTTTGTTTCTTTTTGGTGAAGAAGTAATTTAGTGACGAAAGTGTTCTACTTCTATGTGTGTGTGTATGCGATTTTTATTCCTCACACAATATGTATTAATCTTAAAATTAGGATAATTTGAGAATTTGGACACAATGAACCTCCACTGTTCATCGAACAACTTACAAATGTAATATTACACTCCTTCCACCTACAATAATATGAAGAAGATATTAGAAAAAGAGGAGGTAGTATGATTCTCTGTGTAATTGATAGGCATGATCATTGTACGAAATACGAATAAAAATACATGAACAAAGCCAGCTAAAGACGGAGGCTGGTGGACCAGGCGTTACGAAGCTTTTTTTTTTCTCGCAGTGACAGTACCGTATTGGCATATCTCGACTGATCAAGTGTATCACCCGGGTGACCTACAAAACAGTCACGTCTTTAGGCATGCAGGTATTTCTCCACTGTAGGTTTAGGAAGTCGCGTAATTCAACATTAGTAGGGAAGGTAAAAGAAAAAAAGATTATTTAGTCGAGTTTTGAACTAAGAAAGTGGCTTCCATCAGATGAAGAGTTTCTCCAGTTGTATTACTCATCAGCTCACTACAACATTGTATTTCTTGTTTACTTCAATATAATTTGTCACTTTTATTGTATGGCCAAATTATCTCTATTTTTTTTTTATTTATGACCTTTAGGAAACTTTGACTTAAGCTGAGTACGGGAAGGGAGTGAATGTTCGAAGGAATTCGGTCAGGACCTAATTTCAACGTACCATCGCGGCATTTGCCTGGAGTGAGGAGAAAATCCTGGAAAAACTTCAATGAATAGGCGGCCGCTGAGATTGTTCCTAGGGCTTCATGATTGCTAAACCAATGCCCTAGTCAATGGATATGCAAGTTGAGTTTCGTGCATTGGAAGAAAAAGTGTTTTTGATGGATGACTAGTTTCGTCTGTCGCTTTACAATTAAGGGATCTCGGCTTACAATTCCACTGTGTAATTTGTAGTGTTTCCAAATCAATTTTAAATTATAGATTTCGGCCTTAGCACATAATCTTCATTCCATACAAGGCAATGGCAAACCAGTATATGTTCATATCCACCAGGAACTTTCGGGTCATAAACTTGCCTTTAGGCAGAGAACACCAATCGCCAAACATTAAGAGGTGAAATAATGATATTAATCAAAAAAATAATAAGAACAGAACCATTCATCCACGTACAAACTATTCCTTACTGCACATGCAGAACGAAATCTCCAGATGACAAAATGCCTATCAGACAATATCAACACTCAAATTAAATTAATTAATTAATCATTTTTCCTATACATACGAGTTTAAAAAACGTTTTATTTTACACAATCCATTAAACAAATATTCACGTAGTATAATGCATACATTACACAATATATGTTAAAATATTTTATACATATTCCTATATAAGTTAAGTAAACGATCGGAGTTCTGCCCGAAGTGAAAATTTAAATACAATGCAATGACATACAAATAAAACTTGTAAGCTTCATGCAAGAAAGAAATATATTTTTAAACAGTTTAAAATAGAGATATAAGAATGCTTTGAGTCTTTTCCGAAATAAGGCAGTCATAAAATTTCCCAAATAAGTAATAGGTTTTCTTAGGTTTCCGCTTATCTTCATATGCAAATTTCTCAAGTTCAAAATAAAATATCAGCTACCTCTAAACAATTTGCTAAAGATTTAATGTAGATAGAAGACTCAGTTTGTCTTAAATATTTAGAAAAATACCGGGAAAGAGAGTTTCTCCTAAAAACAAGATGCTCTTTCTCCCATTTATTCGGAACTAAGTCTCTGTACGGTGCTCATACGTTTAATTATCTTCATTTTATAATATAACAAAGAATCTTCCTTCGAGAGTGTCTCGATTCTAGTTATAAACGCTGAAGAGCAATGACCTACAGGGTATAACTCACGGTATAAATGGATCCTAAAAGGCAACTAACTCACCCATAACTATGAAAATATAACCTCTTTATATGTTAAGTAAATACGGTAGAGTAACAGAATATATACTATAGATTATTGGGATTTAGTTTTTAATGTTACAAGTAAAGAAATAATTACAAGTTTAATAGAATATCAGTAATTTTTTTAAATGTTTAAATGAAAATGCGTGATGTTTCTTAAACAGGTGAAGTTCGTCTACGCTGACCAAGGTCATTCTCTCACAATCATGAGAAGATACAAAAAGCCTTTGGGCCAATGAAAAATATATATATACACGCATATAATGTATTCAGTCACACTCTTAACACATTCCGATTGGCGCCTCTTTGCTTCAGAATTAAACTACACACTTTTGTCGTAACTGTCAGTTGTTTGTATCAAACAGATTCAATCTCCTGATATTTACATTGTACTAAATGTGAGAGGAGGGTGGCAAAACAAGAAGCAGTTGTCCTTGTCTTCCGTATTTTTGACAGTAACGTACACTTTAATACGATTTAGGGGCTACGTATATGGGCAGACGCCAAATCATTTCTTTATTTTTTTCCACTCGTTTATTCAAATGAAGGAAGCAAAATAGAGGACTCCAGAAAATGTTTTGGGTTGCTATCCATGAAGAAAGCAATATTTTTTGTGTACAAAGCACGTTTCCCATGGTATGATTAGCTGAGTCTTAGGTTTCAACTGTTTCGTCAGTCAGTTCCCCCGCAATATTGGAAATTCTCATTGGAATTTTTAACACAAATGAATTAAATGCTCCACTGAATAGAAACATTTTGACTCATCTGTTTCCTATATGTATACATGTCCCTTGCGTGTAAGTAAGTGGTTTTTCTTGCCGCCGTGCAATCAAGGTGTCCCAGGTTTCAATCGTAGTGCGGGCACAACCGGTTCGAAGTCCACTGAAAACGGTAGGTCCCATCCTATGGGCGTTAATGTAGTATACAATTATACATCCGATGGGTGAAATGGAACACCACTATCGTCATAAGGCTTTGCATGAGGCCGTCCTTAGAATGAACGTTCATCATATTTCCTTCAACAACATCTGGCAACACATTGTTTTGCGTTAGAGGAAAAGGAACTTTTTTGTTATTCCCCCACAAACTTACGTTGTGTTATATCTCAAACCTTTTTGTATAATGTTTTTTTGTTTAATATTTCCTTTTTATCAATGTGTTCTTATATACACGGGAAGTTATATATAAGGAACGTAATATAAAACTACGCGAATGTCACACACATAAACACGAATTAATGCCGAGAAGGCGAAGGAGGGTTACTTCAGGTTAATTTTTTCGTTTTTCATTCCTCCCGTCCTTCATTCATGTTTTCCGTGTTCTGCATGTGTGTGCTACATTTGGAAACTCGAGGTAGGCCTACTATTCCTACCGTGCGTCGGCGGAATTTTTAAAAGCTGACTCCCAGAAACTGGAGCTGATGCCCACAAGCTGGAAAACTTGTTTCACATTCTGTACTTCATACAGGGTAAGGTAAGGTAATTTGGTGATACTTGTATAAATGAATTTTTATACGGAAATTAACAAATATTTTTGTTAAACTATATTTATATATTGGAACCATCCTCCTAGGCAATGTTTTCCACTAGTTTACTAACAAAAACACACAGTAATTGAAAACTCAATGAAAACAACACCAAAGGGGAAGGTTATTTGGGGATAGTGGTAGGTTATTTGGTGACATTATGAATTATTAACCAGAACTTTCTCTAACAAAACAAATGTATCCCTCTGATTGATTAGATAAGTTTTCACAAGAGTTGTCACACATGATCATCATTATGTCTTCGTCAATGTCCTGTACATGACAATTTTCATGAAATGGTTGCATGAGAAAGCTGCACTGAATTAAGCTTCCACCTGTCTTGCTTTTGACGTCTTGTGAATACGAAAATCTACATTTCGTACACATACATGAATCATCATATTTTTTTTAAAGAAGCGACGTTGACTTCCAAAAGCCCTGGAGAAAATTCATTTTCACAGTTTCACATTTCACAGTCTCACATTTTCACATTTCCATTTCAAACTCATTTTCACAGTTTTAGATAAGGCTCACAGGCTTAAAATTGACTGAAACACCATAAGGTCTGTGCTAAAACGCTGACGGAGTTTTAAACTTTTCTGTTCTTGAAAAAATATTACAGATCCTTGTGCACAGAATGGCATACACAAAATAAAAATTAAATTACTTTCCATGGAATTCACTTAACGTTAATGTGCCCGTAAATTACAACACAAAGCTGCTCTTAGACTTCTGCCAATCACTGATCTTTGTTACAGATAGTGGCTTGAAAGTAGATGGCATGCCAAGAAGGTTAAAGAGCTAATACATATACCTTGTGGTAGCTTCGAAAGGGAACGTACTTTTCGATGACAGGTCTTGTATAAAAATTATTACCAAATAACGTTTCCTTGCCTTACTGAATAGGTTTGTTTACATCAAATAGTTTTCATTACTACGTATGCTGTGAGCTGGAGTATGGAAAATACATACTTCAATGAAGCTGCGTACCTCCCATTATTAATAGGACAATTTGTAGAAGAGAAAAGAAGTGCATTTCATTTAATTATAATTTCCATTCGAAAGTTATTTTGAAGGCCAAACTGAGAGAGAAAAAATTAGGCCCATTCATATAAATGTGAAATATATATATTTCATATCACAGGCAATGACCTTGATTTCATGTTTAGAACTTTTTTTTTTAATTTCCCATTTAATGATATAGAAGACTTTAATTGCAGTATTGTCAAGTTTTCATTGCACGGAGATTGTTTTAGGCAATCTTTCAAATACATGGATATTCAACTCACGTAATGGAATATTATTCATTCTTACTTAGTTTTACGTATACTTGTTCATATATGGTTAAGACCATACTTACCTGTGAGGGACCCGCCCAGGGAATTTTAGAAGGAGGCAAATTATTGAATTACGTCATTAAAAATTACATATGAGCTTCTGATTTGGGTGAAAGATTAGCGCATGCATGATCTTATCAACTAATTACAGATAAACAACAGTTTTAGGCTAAACAAGAATTTGCCATGAAGAGCAGACAATCACTGTTTTTGTAAGTTCAAGAACAATGATTGTGCGGCTCTAAACAATACTTTCAATTACAAGGTTGCCGTATTCACTGTTTTTTAAAGATACATATTTGTAAAATGTTTCCCATTCACGTATGGGAAACAAGTTCTACAAAACTCACACGCCGAAAACAAGATGAACTCACAATTGAAATACGATTTATTTGTGAATAATGTTTTTGAGGTAAATACATTGTTTAGAAAAAGTTTTACACAATGTTTTCTTCTCTAAGTGTGTTTGATTGGCTAAATGTTGCATTTTTGAGGCTATTTCGATCAACGGGATGTATGAATCAGGGTGTTAAACAGGTCAATACGGTCGTGATTAGCGAGATTCTTTTCTGAGTCTTCATTCTATCGACTGAAGTACATTGGGGGGGGGGGGACTCATGACGGTATTGACTTGATTTTCCTCCTCATCAATATTGCCCTTTCTGATCAAAATCCATCCAGACTACCCTATATGACAACGTGTATTTTCTACTCAGCAACATTGTATGGTATTCGTAACAACATGTATACATTTTATAATTCCTAAAATGTTAAATTATTCTGGTAACTGCTATTCTCATGCTGATATTCGCAACTGATTTCTTTTACGGTGCGTTTCAAAGGAGCTTGAACACCTCATAATGTTGTCATTCTCTACCAATATCGCATTGATGACAGTATGAACCAGTAGTTCATGTAGTTGCGGGTGATCAAGTATATTTAAAAAAAAATCACATAGAAAAACCTGACACACTATCTTTCTGGTGAGCGCCAATCGTCCTTTGACTCGGATTGATGTATCAGTAATTGTGATTTGAGTGTAAGCAATGAAACTGTTAAAATATAACTGGCGTGCAATGGCTTTATTGGATTGTGCCTGGCAGTTGAGTTGAGACTTAATGATGCAACGTCGCACAATACTTTTTGCTGTTTAAGATAGAAGGACAGCTGTAATATGTTGTTACAATATTTTGCAGACAAAATTCAGATTTCAGACGTGATTATTTGGAATTTTGAATTCAGTTGAACTTTCAGTTCGTTATTCCCAATTTTGATCACTCGTTTCGTATTAATTTTAAAATAACAGGTTTACAGTTTAAGAAAATGTAAATCTTTCAGATATCCAAATTTTACAGTTACCTTTTTTTTCAGGCCTGTGCAGGCAATATCAAATTTGGGATTAAGGGTGTGACAGTAAGACAGGATCAGCCTCCGCAAGGTTGTCATATATATTCCTGTTAATGTGTGAAGTGTGTGTTTATGTGCATATTCTGCGTGTACTAGGTTAGGAACAATGCGTACTTGTAATTGAGCAATATTGGTATTCAAAGACCGTTTTTCATATTTCAAAGTTTCGTAATATCTTTATGAAATTAACGAATAAATTCTTTCTTTCTTTCTGTCTGTCTGTCTCTCTCTCTCACACACACACACTCTTTCTCTCTTTTGTTAGATTGCTAAATCGTACGAGGTTTGCCTAATTCCAATTAGTACTACTTTGCAATACCAAATAACACTATTTCGGTTCAGTATTCATAAAGCATGCAATTCCAATAGATTAGGTTACATACAAAATTCATAATATATATCCAGTACATTAGCTCAGGTTCGATTAGGTTACGTTCAATTAGATTAGGTAATGTTCAGTTAGATTACAGTAAGGGATGTTTTTCAACATTAGTTACTCCACAGTAGAAACAACATGCGGTTAACTCTCAGAATAATACTAGTAGTCAAGAATAGTAAAATCAGTTTACCAGTACCAACATGCATGTAAAATCCCAGCGATTCTACTTTCATTCCAAACATATAAATTACGAAAGACACAAACTATTCTGATCTTCAATATTCGAACACTAATCATGCATAATAAATTATGTACATTGTTAGGAACCCATTTCCAGAATCCAGTAAAAGTTTAGACACCAATATCACCATATAAATTCTTTGTTACCTTTTCTGAACCTTTTCATATACAAGTAATGTATGCCTCATACTTATTTTATATTGGTTCCATATAACTACAGGAGTATCTTTAATTAACTCAGTTTCACAACATGTAGTATTTTCTTTCTTGTTTATAAAGTCAAAGGTATATAATCCAGACGGTTCATTAAAATATAAATGGTATTTTCGCTACAATGCATTTACCTATAAATAAACTAGATTGATCGATTCTCATATTCCCAATAAACGTAAGCCATATTCAGTCCAATCAAATCCTAACATCTTTTTTTCTTTCACACACACACACTTCCTCGCTCACTCACTTTTGAAACTGAATGGGCATACCAAATACAGGAAGTGTTTGTTCAGTGTACAGTACATCTTAAAAAAGATGTCCACACATACATACAAACTCACGCACAAGTCTCGCCTCGTCTTGTGTGATTGCATGTATGTCCGTGTTGCATGAATAATATATCCAGAAATCATGTTGCAAGCAAGAATATACTAATCAACTCGGCTAATTATGCGAGAAAAGGAAAAAAAAAGTTTTTGTTTTTTTTAAGTTTCCTTTGGAAAAGTTCGACTGTCAGGCACGGAACAAGACGTATTGAAATTTTTACTTTGCCTTGATTGTTTTCTCTTCTGTTCTCCGTCTGTCTGTATACAAGTACGATGCTGGCTGGCAGAAAGCCCGAAAACGATAGATACTTCCTCCTCAGCCTCTTTTGGCGTTTGTTGCTGTTTGGTGAGGAGAGTAGTGAAAGTGGAGAAACAAAGAACTTTCACTTTGTGCCACATGGTTTCGTGTGTAACAGATTGCAGTCTATGGTAGGTGATGTGATGGGATTCTCATACTTCCAATAAGTGACCTTTCTTTTGGTTCTTTCAAACATTATTTTTTGGGGGAAGGGAGGGAGATTTCTTGTGCCTATTTTTTTCATTTTTTACCGGTGTGTTACGTAAGAAAAAAAGAAATCCCCTTTCACATTTTAAAGTTCGTTTTGTATAGGTATTAGTGCATAGAATATTAGTGATAGGGTTAGGTATTAGTGATACGGTTAACTAATTATGTCATTGCTGGTCTTGTGTTAGTGTTTCAGATTCTAAATGACAAGTTATCCCAACATGCTTATTGCTCTTGATAATAATGTTTCATTTATATTTGTCGATACGTTTATTTTTCTTTCCTTTTTTATTATTGAGAATGTAATAATGGGCAAAGAAAAAATGTTGATATTTTATATATCAATTATGATATCGACTTCTATGAAACATGTTTTGAAGATCTATTTCCTGTTTGCTGACCAAGCGGCCGTGGTTCAGTGATAGACCTCTTATTTAGCATTCGGGAGGTCATGGATTTAATCCCAACGGCCGACGATCCTGACAGTTTTTTTTTCAGGGATGTTTTTAGTTACACAAAATACCGGGATAGTAACTTCAACTTAGGTCCTGGTCCACATCCTCTCACCTCCTCTATCCCGGTCTAAACCTTAGATGCCTAAAGTCCATAAATAAAATTCAAAATTCCTATTAGCTGAGAAATTTCGAACAACCTGGGCTGTAACATAAATTAATATTTCAAATGTGCCATATCAAAATGTTCGTCGTTTTGGGTCAAATGAAGTTTGTGCCACTGTCGATGTGCTGACAGTTGCATATACATGCAATACAAACCCCTTTTTAATAATCTACTCAGTATGACTCTGAATAGAAATTTAAACTTGTAATGCTGTTCTTTCTTCACTTTTTTTAAACTTTCAAGTATTTTGGCTTTTCCATGTAACGATTTTTATTCAAATAGGAACAAAATTGTTTTATTGTAAACGTGTAAGAAAATAGTAACGCGTACTATCGTTCTCGGTTGTTAAATTCACCAAGCAATTACAAATATCTCAAGTTTTCCTTTGTATCTCTTTGTTTAAAAGAAGAAAAATAAACTTTAGAAGATATCACAACGAGATAAAAGTCCCGTTTTATATCGTTTGGGCTGGGTTATCTTATTTTGACACAACATTGATGTCTTCCTTGCTAACCATGAACTGAGAAAGGGAGAGAAAGAAGGTGAGAAAGAGCAGCAACACCCAAGTCGTTTTGCAACATAACTGTTTCTCCTTCTCAGCCTCCGCATCTCTATCAAAAGTCTTTCTTGTATGTCGTTCGATGTTGCTCAAGATAGAGCATTGTCATGTTGTGTAGTCATTACATAATTAACAACAACGGAACATCGCAGAGAAGAAACAGAAGGAGGGGGAACGGTATAGTCTTGAGCAAAGTAGAACATGAACAGAGAGAGAGATAAGCAAAGAGGTTGCTGTGTTGTATGATGAGGATTAAACTAAAACGAAAAGAACAAAATTTGCATCACGGCAGGTTACCAGAGCAACTCTCAACAACCTTACACTCAGCTGAATTTGTGTTTGTTAGTGTTGTTGTAACCTGTTTATTCCGCTGATTCATCATTTTTATCTACATTCATTTACAGACAACCCATGCGAGTAATTTTTTTGTTACAAAAAAATTACTACCACTTCACTCAGTATGTTTTTCTGCTTTGAAAGAATCAAGATGGTTTGTTTTCTTCAATGTTCTCGTGACCTGTTCTTGGCTGGATTAAATAAACTCACTTTGTTTCATTAACAACAGCAAAAGAATAGCGTAATGTCATCTCACTGGCAATAATTCAGCAAACTTAGAGTCCAGTGTGTTGCTGTTTGTCACACATACAGTATGCTGTTTCAGCAAATGAACTTTTTTTTTTTTAACTATGATGGTTCGGGATTCTCGCAACAGGTGACCTACCGAGCATTATCTATCGCAACAGGCGAACAAGATTATTCCAGTACTATTGAAGCAGGGTGAAAAAAATCAGGATTTTGTTGATATTTTATTTAAATCAAAAATTTTGATTTAAATAACTTGCGGCAGAGAAAAAGCTACTAATTAGATCTTTTTTTTCAGATACCTTAACCGGTAAAAGCTAAAGGAAAATTTACGAATATGTGGGTTTCGCTGCAGAAGATAGCTTATGGAAAATAGGCATTACAACAACTTGTCATAATTTTAAAAAGAAAGAAAGATATGGTGTTACTTTCTACGACATATTTTAGAAAGAAAGTTATTTTTTAGGAAACTTCTATGTTTCTTTCGTCGATATACGATGAATGGTTTCAGAGGAGTATACCCCGTAATTAAGTTCGAAAAAAACAAACTATTTACAATGTTTCTATGTATCGGCTTTCTTTCTAACATGACGTCTGTGTCTTCCTTTCTTCCTAAACAATTGTAAATTTTATAATCGCAATTGGCTCTTTTCTCCAGGCTTCATCTCCCTAACTAAATCTTATAGGATCCCGGCCAGGACACTGGAGACTTTTCTCTCAGTGTTTCCATGCCTGGCGCTCTGAGATACACTCAGCCTCCTATCAAATTGGGTGCCGGAGTGTCCTTCGTACTCCTGGGCACCTTGGGAAGGTAAATACAGTCGAGCGTGGGACTGACCATCCCACCTCACTTAGTACCGTAGGTCAGGAATATATACGGTGCGTGCGTATCGCACAGGGGATAGCTTTACCTTTTTTTTTACCTTATTGCTATTTTAACTTCGTTCGTTACAAGAGGAAGCATTCTAGCCTTATTTCAAGCTACCTTCGCCACATGCCCTTCGTGTGATTGAAAGAACAACCCCAGCCGAGAATGCCACTTAGCCATCCTGTAGATTCTTGAATTACAAACTGGAAGTTTCGTCCGGGAAGTGACTTCAAGGAATTGTCATTTAATTTAATTTGCCTTGATCTTTTAGAATCAGAAACAAATTTTCAACAAGTAAATTAGGTAAGCTGAAACAAGAAAACATTCTGAAAATGCAACTTGCGTTGAAAATTAAGTCTACACAAAAAACTTACCTCAGGGTAAGAGAAGACCATTGCATAAAATAAAATGGTCATTGTAAGTAGTAAATTATTACAAAATTTTATCTTACGAAATTACAAAAAAGGAAGAAGAAGTTATTTGTGATTTTTTTTCTATGATCTTATCAGGAGAAGTGCCCATAGTAATAAGGCCATTTTTCTTCGGGGCTTCTCTTATAGCACTGAAAAAGAAATGTGGAGGCATTAGACCAATCGCTATAGGGAACACATGGAGAAGACTTTCTTCTAAAATTATATGCGGAAGAATTTAAAAAAAAAAAAACTGGTCATTACGATATATTATCTCAAAGAGGAGTACAGCAGGGGGACCCTTTAGGACCTGCATTATTTGCAATGACTCTTCAACCTGTTGTCAACAATATCAACAGTGACTTGAATATATGGTACTTAGACGACGGAACCATAGCTGGAGATCCGGATACTATATTAAATACATTAAAGGATATCCATAAGAAGGCAGTTACAATTGGTCTTGACCTTAATTTTTCTAAACGTGTGATTGGCTTTTTAGAAACTACAATCGAACAAACACACATACTTCTCACAATGTTCAACGAAGTGACTCCAGGCATTCAATTAATGTATCCGTCAAATGCTTTTCTTCTAGATGCTGCCCTCTCTACTGACGCAAGGAGATCCTTATTAACTGGGAAAATAGCCAAACTTGAAACGTACTTTTACCGTCTTTCATCGATCCCTGCACACTCAGCATTTTATTTATTAAGATCTTCTTTTATCATACCAAGGTTATTATATTTTCTGCGTTGTTCGCCTTCTTGGAGAGATCTGCTCGAACGTTACGATAACACCATTAAATCTGGTTTAGAATCCATCTTAAATTGTTTCCTTCCTGACCACACATGGCTTCAGGCTTCTCTCCCTGTCGATTTTGGAGGATTAGGCATTTGGAGGATTAGGCGCGCCTTAGATTTGGCTATTCCAGCCTTCTTGGCGTCATTCTATGGTTCCCGATGCCTGATAGAATCACTTCTCCAAAATGATATCAATTCTCATGGGGATTCTGAGATTGAGGCTTGTTCTTCATCTTGAGGGATTATTAATTGGATCATTCTTGTCCGAACTCGATACTAGATCAAAGCAATTTACATGGGATGAACCCATTATCAAATCACATCTCTCCTTTTTACTTCAAACTGCAGAAAACTTAGAAGACAAAGCCAGAATAATGGCCGCGTCTTCCTTCGAAGCAGGTGCTTGGCTCAAAGCTCTACCTTCGCCCCCTCTCGGCCTTCACCTCAGTAATGAATGTTTCCGAATAGCAGTTGGAATTCGCCTGGGTGCAGGTATTTGTGAAAGTCACAAATGTCAGGCATGTAAAAATGAAGTAAATAAAAAAGGATTACATGGCCTTTCTCGTTCAAAGAGCGCAGGTAGGCATCCTCGTCACTCGAATGTTAATGACATTATATTGAGAGCACTAACCTCAGCTGGCATTCCTGCAGTACGAGAACCTATTGGATGTAGCAGAACAGACGGTAAAAGACCAGATTGGATGACTCTGTTACCCTGGAAGAGAGGCAAACCGTTAATTTGGGACTTCACTTGCTCAGACACGTTTGCTCCTTCCAACCTCCCTTTTTCCTCAATCCAGGCGGGAAATATCGCCAGTCGAAAAGAAACGGAAAAAAGAAGAAAATATAATAATTTTGCACAGAAGTACCATTTCATACCCATTGCTATCGAGTCCAGTGGTTCATGGGGAAAAGAAGGCCTCAACTTCATAAAAGAAATAGGTAAGCGTATCACACAATCATCTAGTGATGATAGAGCAAGCACCTTTCTTATCCAAAGAATAACATGGCCATTCAAAGAGGTAATGTAGCTTCAATCCAGGGAGCCATACCCAAAGGCAAGGAATTAGATGAGATTAGATTAGTAAAGGTTACCTACTGTAATATTGATTTAGTTGACGGAACGTTTGTCACTTTCCATAATTATAAGTAGGTAACCGTTAACATGAAGCCTACCGTTATAGTAGATGAAATGTTTCCTGAAGGAGCTGGACCATACATGGAGATGGAAGAGGTAGGAGGTTGTGATGGCCTGTTTATGTGTTTGGCGGCAAATGAGAAAGTAGTTCATACAGACTTTTTCAATGATTTCGAAGACATAGTTGATGATGACGATCTGCAGTGATTGTGATGGTGGCCTTCCGAATCTTCTGAACTTAATTTCTTTGCCAGAAATTATGTTTCTATATATTTATATTTTTAACATGCAAATATGTATTACGTAAACTATTTATTTATTTGTGATTCCATTGTTGTTACCATAGCCTTTATACATCAAATGAAGTATTATAAATAGCCAAAATAAGTTTCCTGAAAAAAAATCCATAATTTTAGATTAGACGTTTCCAAATTAATTCCCATAATTCAAATCGCCCCATGTTTGTACTTTTGAAAATTGTGTGAACATTAACTAAAATATGCACAAGCTTTTAAATATGATAATTACAATTATTTGAATTATATGTATGCAAAGTTAAAGATAGTCATTGCAACTTTTTACTAGTTTCATTTATGTTTGCATCAAATGCCAAACACGTAAACGGTTAAGTGTTCTATTAAGAATATTCCTTTTCGTGTTGGCGTTATGTGCTGCTTGAAATATTTTTTAAGTATTATTTTTTCCACTATTTGGAAGGAAAATCAGTTTTCGTGAAATTGTGAATGGTATTCAGAACTCAAGCCAGACACGCAAGATCTTTGCATGTAGAATTGTTTCGTGTGAGTGATAAAGCAATATTTAATTTTTCGTTAGTAACTTGCGTATTGATATTTTTAATACTACTACTATTATTAGTTAGTAATACTAATAATAGTAATAATAATTGTCTTTTTTCAGCAGTAATAGAAATTTTACAATCTTTTGCAGTGGATGAAATCGTGCGTGATCATTTGCTTGATACAGTGGAACAATTTCCTGGATTACTGTATATATAATTCCATTAGGTGATACTTTCCTTTTGATAGTGTTTTACTACGATTATATAGCTGATATTCCTATTGGTTTTAGTGGAATTTAAATTTGCTTATTACCTTTAGGAAGTTTGGCTTAGGGAAGAGGATTTTAGAAGGAAGTCGGCCAGGGCGTTTGGAGATATCATCCCGGCATTTGCCCACTGTAACTGCAAAAAACTTCTCAGGATGAGTGGTCACTCTGTCGTTTCCAGGACCTTGCGATCTCTAAGCCAGCGCTCCACCAACTAAGCTATGGCCGCTCGATAGCTTCAGGCGAAATCCATTATATAAATCTTGTATTATTATTTTCCATTAGATGACCTTTGCTAACTGCTATGGTCCATCTCACGTCTGATAGATGGCGTTCACCTGCAAGCAACTGTTTCCGAGATGAGGTGATAAAAGTAGCCTCGTAAATACCATAGTGGTATTCACCCGATAAGATTGAAGGAAACCCTGGGAAACCAGTAAGAAAGTCCAGCAGCAGGATTTGAACCTGTGTGCTTCCCTAGTTTAGGTCCGAAGTATGCAACAATAACTACCAGCCCACAGGGGACTGGGTAGAATTTTGGACTGCGTTAGAATACGTAAATGAATATGAGCTTCAATTTGGAGGATATTTTCTCTTTTTCAGGGAACTGGGGAGGTATAGATATGTTTTTTAATGCTTAACGCATTCCATAGTTTTAACTACCGGTTGCAAGAATGGTGGCAGGTTTGATCAACCTTAGTTAAGAATTTCACGAATCGTTAGTTAACGAATAAAATGCAGTTCAAGGGTTTTAAACTTAACGTTTCGTCAATTCTTAACGAAAATTGGTGAAACCCATGTAAGAAGAAACAATTTAAGATGCCAAAGTATGTCACTAGACAGTGACATATGCAAGGGTATATTCCTGAAATTGTTTGACCACTCAGGCCCTTTGAAAGAAAAAGCGTAGAAACTGAAAACTTGTAGCTTCCTGTTTCGAATGTCACGTTAAACAGTTTTAATTTACATGCTTTTTTTGAAGGCGAAGTCAGTTTCCTTTTTTAAATACAGTATATCTATCCGTTTGTCAATTTCATAATCCCAATGATAATATTAAATCGAATTGTAACACTTCCTGTTTCATCCAAAGTGACTCAGACATTGCCGTTTTCTGAAATTTAGAAAACGATGCAACTTTTTGTATGTATATGAACAAAACACATGTTCACAATTTAAACCGTTAATTTTCCATTTAAAGATCTTATATTTCCGGTTTTGTGATAAGTGGCTCATACACTAAGGACTGTTTTCGAAACTTCTACAACTCATAAAATAACTTTTTGTTTTACGGCTGCTGGTCGAAAACTACGATTTTGATGTAAGTTTGTTGTGACTTTCACAAACGTAAAGCCATTTTGATACTTTATATTATCGGAAGTATTCGAGTGATTCGAAAGCAAAATTTTGTTCAAATTTGCGAAGAAGAAACATATATCGTCTGCTGTCTTTGCTCTAATATCTGTGTGAACTAACCGAGTACGAACCTCGTAATTGATGGTCAAATTAAACGTAAACAGCAGGCAGTATTAATGGGTTCCAATTTCAAATTAGTCCATGAAATAATATGCTGTTTTTTCTTTCCGTTTTGTGAACTTAGTGTTCTTATATGTTTATTTTCGATTACTGGAAGCTTAGTCCTGTAGGTGAACGGTAACTCTCATTGCTTTGTTATCAAGGAATCCGAGGTTCAATTCCTGGTGTGAACGTAAGTGGTTCGGAGCCCACGTTAAATTATGACCCCGTCCTTAAGATGTAATTTTCATCGGATGCAAGACAGTAGCGAACCACCATGGGTTCAGCTTGTACAGAGACCTTCGTGTCAGGACCTACCTTCGGCCAGAACACATCATCATCAGTATAGTAATCGAAGGATTTGGTGTGAGACACAGTATCCATTTTACCTCATTATAAGAGCTAAAAACTTAGGACAAATGTCAAATAGCGTGAAGAGAAGATACACTCAGATTCATCTCACACAGCAAAATGAGGTTGGGGCAAGCTTGCCGCAAGTCTATGGCAAGCTCACTAGTCACATATAATTTTAATATAAGCTGCCATTCAAGCAAATTGGAAGCTTGCCATTGGCTTGGCGCAAGTCAACAAGAATAAATGTGAAATTATTCACTTACTACAAGCTTGCCGTTTCACTTGCTGTAGCCTTGCCCCAAGCTTGCCCAAGAAAGCTAAATGCCAGCGTGCAGGACTTACACTTACAATTCGCTTGCCGCAAGTTTACAACAAACCTGTAATAAGCTTGCCCAGGAAAACAACGCAAAGCTGTAGAAGCCACATCTGTTATTCGCTTTCCGCAAACTTACGACAAGCCTAAAGTAAACTTGCGTGAGTCAGCAAAATGCAAGTATGCACATGAGACAGCCAGGCTCACTAGCATGCAGGAATGCTTCCAAAACATATTATTTCTCTGAATGGAAACATTCTGACCCCCGAGGACTCCTGACCTCATCTGGCTTTTTCCCCTGGAAGTTTGAGTAATGTTTGCAAAAGCAATCCAAAGATAATTGAAACTCGCAAAAGCAATTTTCGAAGGGAAATTTGCGATTTGTCATAATATACACTTGCAATCATGCAAAATACTATTTCTCGAAACAATGTCGAGAACTCAAAGACGTCGGAGTGGCCGAGAAGTTAGAGCGCTCGCTTTCTGTGCGCGTGGTCACGGGTTCATATCCTGTCGTGTCCATTGAATGAAATGGTCCAGAGCCCACTTTACCAAAAACTGTAGGTCCCGTTCTTAGAAGCTCACCAGCTCGTTTAGGACGTTAATAACAATTCACTCACTCGGGAACTCAGAGTGGCTGTGCCCAATGTCACTTTCCAATCCCCAAAGAATAAACTTCAACCGCATACTTATAGACAGTTTCATAACATCCATTAAAATGAATCCATTACTTTTGGAACACCCTACTGTTACCAGATTGGTTATTATTAATTGACTCATTTATGAAGATTAATTTGTTATGATTCTCTCATTCACGACAGGTGATTGTTTCTCTGATATTCCCCGCCTCCCTTTTTTCCTTTTCGTGGAAATAACTTTTGATAATGTGGGTCATGCGGGCTGTAAGTTGTTCATTGTGCGATAAATGTTTTCTTCTTCATCATCTTCTTCTAAAGTTGGCGGAACAAATTTCCAGTTGAACTGTGCGTTTTGCCTGCCACGATAGAAAGGTTGGAAGGCGAGGGGGAGGGGAATGAGAAAAAAATGGGAGGTAGGGAAAAAACTCAGTTGGTGAGAATATGGAGAAGAAGGCGGGCTTGGGTTCCAAGCTACGTCGTTCTGTCACTTGGTTCTATGGTGCTGGTTCCAGCAGGCCGAAGGTAAGACTTCAGTTTACTCACATATAAATTCTGACGCCTCACCCGCTGCACATTTGTTCACACATATTCATGCACTTAACAATGTAATATTTAGCTTTACGGGAGAATACTAGGATTCTTTTTACAAAGGGATCTTAGAGAACGGATTTCGAATCTTGATTCGTATTGCGTTAGTGTGGAGATCAGTGACGTCGCCAGCGTGAAATGACAACTGTGGTGTCGGGTCTGAATGGTTTTATTTACCCCTTTTACTATGTCTTTGAAAGCAAGTTGATGTCCGTTGATGAAGGTGAAGATTTCGGTGAAATAGATCTCAGCTTTTTGTGTGAATCTGGAAATGCTTGACTTAAGCCTATCAATGTATTTCTCAACTTTAAGACTGACTATACAGTCTGTAATCTCTTTTACATCTCCTCTGGTTGCCTATATACTAACGAATTCCCTCGTAATATGCTACACTGTTCTTCGGATGGGGGAAGAGGGAACCAAGAAAATCTGGCTTATAAAAACAGCTGAAACTGGTGATATAATCTTACTTAGTGGGACTCAATCCTAATGTGTACAACCATGAACCTTGTATTAAGGATATTACCGAGTGATCTATAGCGACTGTGCATTTAATAAGTTCATAGAAAGAAACTTGAGATAGAATTCAATGCACCTTCAGCCTCTTAAAACTTAGGCCCTATCGATAGTGGTAGAGCGTTGGCGTAGCATTCGGGAGGTCGTGGATTAGATCCCATCCTGACTGAGGTTTTTCCTCAGTAACACTTGGCAATATGTCGGGATGGCACCTTCAACATAGGTCCTGGCCGACACCTTCCCAAATACTTTCCGTTCCCCTATCCTGGCCCGAGCCTTAGATGTCTAAAGGCCATAAATAAGTTTATATATTTATACATATTAGGTCGTATCTGCCGAGTGGAAAAATCGCTGGCTTTCGTGATCTTTAGAGTAATGTATTGGCAACATTACTCTTGTATTTCATGACGAACGAAATTCGAATGATAGTTTATTATTGTTTCGGTCTTTCCATTTTCTTGGGTTGTTATGCAATCGATGTGCTCTTGTCTTTTATCGGTTTTGAACCAAACAGTGGTTGTTGTTGTCCTTACGTTTGTACATTGATTAGTTCGTGTACAATGTTAGATATTTTGCAACTTATATCTGATCCAGCATTACGTAAATCTTATGAAGAAGGAAGGTTTCATCTTTAAGGAAATTTTGGAGAATCCTTCTAAGCCTAGAAAAGTATGTGTCAAATAAATAGATATAATCATGACTTGTCGTTTGTTCATACGCAAGATATAGTAGTTCTTTTGATGTATATTCAGTTACGTTATGTTAGTTAATCTGCTTGTGTTTTATACGTCTCGGCTTTCTTAGATTATTTCGTGTTCTACAATTTACTTATCATCAACATTGGACACATAAACACAGCAGTATCGAAACCATGGGCCATTTATACGCGTATAGGAACCTTGAACATTGTCAATAATCACAGGAAATAGTTTTGCATTCTAGTTCCGGATCTTTATCGAAAATTCGTGACTACAGGCATTAAATAATGACTTGTAAAGTACTTGATCTTAACCTTGGTTTTGTAAAATATGAAACAGCGTGACGAGTAATTCCATCATTAGGTTATCTATTAGATAACGCAGAAGCTAGAAAGAGGAAGATGTGTTCCTGTTGAGTGCCATTGTTTTTCCATAAACCGCTGATATCACGCTCTCAGAATTTTAAGCCAATAGTTATTGAGAGCAACAATCAACTTGAACTATCTTGTCGCCTGTCGCTAACACGTGGTGTCATTTTTCAGATAGCCAAAGCATAGACTCATTACTGTCAGTCATTAGTGTCAAAACCAAACTAGTAATCTACGGAATCGATACCGATAAGACAAAGTATAATTTACATTGTATTCCTTTCTTATAAAATAATAACCGGAGGCAGTCATTTCTTAAAGTTGTAAGATGCGTACAATCCTGTTTCACGTAGATCCAATGTAATTTACGATTGATGCTCCAAGAAAGTGGTCGGGGGGTTGATTACCAATGGGATCCTAGGAGTTTTAAGTTGTGTTTAAGTTTTATTATTAACATGCACAAGCTTCGGTCAGTTGTATTGTCTGTTCCCAATTGAACCGAATCTAATTAGGTTTATTATATAGGCTAAGCTACTCTAACCTAACATATCTTAGTAAACCCATAAAACCATAACTAACACTGACACAGCCTGATGAATGAACTGTAGCTTAAAGAAGTTTAGTTTAATACAGACCTAGGTTGCCTAACCTTGATTGAACTTTATTTTTGTCAAGAAAGAAATTTAAAAATAAAAATATGAACTAGAAGCTGTTGCTTGTACCATGTTTATTACACACACATTGGAATAATTTATTCCTCTGCTTACTGTGCAAAAGACTTGAACTTCCTTTTATTCTGATACCAGGTTGTAAATATGTATTACTTTCCACCAAATTGTGTGTGCATGCGTTCCATTTGTTTTTTTAAAAAAATTCAAACATGAAGGTAAACAATGCAAATAATGTAAATGATACGAGGCTATTGACCGTTAATACACAATTCAGTTTTATGCAAAATACGTGACACTTCCCACTATTATTCTAGTATTACTGTATTACTATTCTTTTATCGTAATTCTTCATTTGTTATTTCCTTTATTGATGGTGATCATTTGTAGAATGCGCGTGACCTACATGTTAATTCGAGGCTAAGAAATAAAGAATGTGCCGTGCACTACTTGCATAATATAATAAACTCATTCCAACTAGCAAATATTTCACACTCATGTTGTTAGCATTAATTTGATTAGCAAGTTGATTCAAATTCTATTCTTTTCTCTTTTTTTTTTCTCCTTTTCAACGAGCGACCGACCTCTAACCTGATTTTTTGGTTTTGTTTACGTTTTCCGACTACTTAATTCTTTAATTTTCTTGACCTAACACAAAAGCATCAGTTATAATGTTTCTGTCATATTCCTTTAAGTTTCACATTGTTTTTAATTGACCTGAGTGGTTGATGGCTCTGTGAATTCATACGCGTTTTGGTATTTAAATGGATGAGATTAAGAAGCAAATGATTCCACCTGAACTTCACTTTGAGAAACTAAAAATAAAACTGTTTTGCGGTTAAACTAATGGTCATAACCAAAAACCTAGAATTACAAAGTTATTCGTAAATAGTAAACAAAGAACCTTGCGTAATTAAAGGATTTTAGTTTTGAATAATGGTTTAACCGTAAAACAGTTTTCTTTTTAGTTTCTCAAAACGAACCTGAGGTGGAATCTTTTTCTTCTTAATCTCACCCCTTCAATTGGTTCTGAGATCGCATCCCTACTAAAATGACTGAGATTTATCGTCACTCAATTACATAAATTCGTCTTAAATTATGGTCAAGGGCGCTATCTGCTCCATTCCATTTTTCTAGTACAGAGTTATCTCGTGTAGGTAAAACACAAAATAAATTCTTTAGTTTACTGTTTTGTTTGTCGCTAATCGTTTATTGGAGAACTTCTCAATATTGTTGCTTTGTTTGGTAAACAGAGCTTTTGTTATGTTCCTTCCGGAAGATCAAACTGTTTGAGATTATGGCGTAAGCTTTGTGGGACGATTCCTTCCGCTCAGATGATAAATGGGAACAACAAAGACATCCTGTTGATTCCATAGTCATCTAACTTCATCCGCTAATAGCTGTACTTCTCAACTTTCTTCTGAACCTTTTTGGACTCCGAATAAAATTCCTCTGAGCTCAAAGCGAACTGATTGGACAAAATTTTCTATGAGAAAAATAATAATAGGACCCAATTCGCTGCCCAAATTGATTTTTGTAACTACTTCATACATGAGAACAGATAAATGTTATATTAGAAAATGTTAATTTGTGTGTGTGTGTGGTATACGAAATGAACGGAGGACGGAGCCATTCTCCGATATTCGATTATCGGTTTATTGAATTTACTAATTTAAAACGCTTTGTTTATTTACTTATTGATAAATGTCTAAGCATAGCGCAAAGACCATTTTACACTCAAGGCAAACAGCAACAGTAATAACAAGGGAAACGCTGACCTCGGTAGTCCTATGGACTAAGACGCTAGGCCGCCGTCCACCATGTTACAAGGTTCAAATCCCGCCTCAGGCATAGATGTTTATAGATTTTAAAAAAAAAGATTGGAGTTGGTTAAAAGTGATGGGCCAAAATATATAGTTACTAAAATAGCCCAAATAAAAATTTAAAAAATATCGAAGAAGAGAAAGATTTGGGAAAGAATCAGCCCCGACCTTATTCAAGGTACCATATCAACATGTGCCTGGCGCAACCAAGAGAAATTAGGGAAAATTTAACGAGAATGGGCGGCCGCTGCTGGGTGTGGACAAACAACTTTCTGAATGCGAAGAAAACGTTCTATCGACTGAGTTTGTTTGTTTTTTACTTTTATGCAAGTTTTAAAAGTTCAAGTGAGCGAATTAAAGTCCTTGTTTTTTTCATTTTCACTCACAACTTTAATTATGAATTAGAACTATCCTTAGTGCATAATTCCCTGTCGCGTGCATAATTCCCTTTTCCCTACATAATTCCCTTTTCTCGATTACTAGCTGTGATGTAATACAGATCAAATATACAGTATAACAGTTTTATGCTTGTTCAGTCTTAGCAGTTTCAAATTCTATAAATTAAAGTGAGAAATAATGCAAAGTAAATCTTGTAAGTGAGAAAACTGACATCTTGTAAGCTAGGATTTCGAAGCATTCTTGACGTTAAAGAGGTTGTGTGATAGAATTTGTCTGGTTGAACGTGAAAAATTCGAGTTTCAAAATTTGTTTGTTCGATGGAAAATGCACTGTCTGACACCCAGTGATCGATTGGTGCAATTTCCACAGAGGAACAACAATTTATCAAACATATGGAAAAAACAAATTTGTTGCTCTTCATATTCCTAGCTACGGCAATATTTTTTAAAAGAGATGTGTTATTTTGATGCGAGCAGTCATAATCATCTTCCGGAGTTTTGTCTGTGCTTTTTGTTGCCATCCTGTATGCAATATGTGAAATAAACTATTTTTCAATTCAATGTCGAATTAATTCTTTGTTAAAAATTTGTTTAAGAAGAAGAAACAAACAATAATGAAATTGGCGTTGAATTTGAATTTATTTATGAACTTGCGGCGTTTTTGGCTCAGGCTAGAAATTGACGTTGGAAGTCAGAACCAATTTTTCGAAAAGGTTCATCTTAAGGTTTACCAGCATAAAAGTTATAATATGACGCCCTAATTTACGATCTGTTACTCCTTAAGATTATTTTTTTGTGGTTACTTTTGTAAATTGTAGTCGAATGTTGTTCGTTTGTACGTTATTCTTTTTAAACTGCGGAAATAAAAAGGGACCTTATCACATCACTAAAATGATATGTCAGTGACTGTTCCTAGCCGTTGAATATACATAAATGGAACAGAGTTGCACGCAACCTTCGATAAGATCAGCTAATTTGATAGCGCAGTCTTACATTAATTTGAAGTAGATGGTACTTGATAAGAATGAAGAAAAAACAGACAGAAGTTGGCACCACATACAATTAAATAGTTCCTCTTCCTGTACCAGAATTAGTCCTTTTGTTGTGTCAGATATAATAAATACAGAGAAAGCTGTTAATGAGTGGTGGACTTCGTCTATTCCATTCCTCGGCGTAAACTCAAAGCCGTGTATGGTGATGGTGGTGCTGCTACGTCCTCTTGTTTGGTCACGTGCTGCTTTAGTAGAATGCAGGCAGTTACGGAGTGACACAGTATCAATAGAACCAACCACCTTTCATTTTTTTATATATCTTGCGTTGCCCTTTTACCTGTACCCAAGACCAGATTTAACTGCTCTAGAGACAATGAATGTTTGCTTTGAGAGAACCAGTATAATATAATGGGTTGTTCCTTTTCTTTTCTTTCTTTAATACCAGAATCACTTTGTTCTAAGGTAATGAGTGCAATGAAAATTTTGACGCCACACGTGTAGTTGAAAAACATTGACATTCTTGTGGGGTTGAAAATAGTGGCTCGTTTAGCTTACAGTACCATATATGGGGAAAAAACGAGTCTCGGTTACATGGGCAAGTAAGACACGTGCATCCCCCTTCCAACCCCATCAAGTACTGAGTATATGTAGAAAGATAGTAGTCACTCTTTTAGCGTCGTAGGAGACAGTATGTACACCTGCATTTCAGACCATTATACTTGAAAAGATGCAAGGGAAAAATGATCACAAAAATCATTCCGAGTTGAAATTGATGTTACATTTTGGATCGTCTGCAGTTTCACAGAGTTCACAAAATTTGCTTGTCATCCATTGAATGTTTCATCCAGTGCTGGATGAAGCTCTCCTCCATTTTCCTCAGAAATCTCAATCAGCTGCTGTCCTCATCCATGTAGCTCCTGAAAAACTCTTGAGTTCATCTATCCAGCTTGTATTTGGACTTCTTCTACGTCGTTTCTTTTCTCTGGGAATCCAATGTAGAACACTTGTCGTCCATTTACCGTATGTTTTAATTTTCTCCGGATACAGCTTAATTTCGGCCACTTTTTAAACAACTGCAACAACAAAGGAAAGAATTTTCGATGAAATCGTCCCTGGCCTTATTCAAAGAACCATCCCAGCGTTTGCGTGGTGTGCTCCAGTGGAGCTTGGGAAACTTGGGTCAGGATGACCAGTACCGAGAATCGAATCCGAGTCTTCCCGATTAGAAGGCGAACGTTCTACTGACTGTTGTACCTACTCAGTTTTCTGCATACAAATTATGTTTAAAAGAAAACCATTCCAGATGATGAAGTAATAAGCATTCAGGAAAGAAAGCTAACCGACCTAAGCTTGCTAATCAGGTTAACATGGGGTAATTTGCTTTAATACAATTTTGAATCAGGATTGACTAATCATCTCCTTAAGTTTGCCGCATTGTTTCAGGCATTGTATCAGTAAGGATAAAAGGATAAAACTTATTATATGGGAGGTAACAGCACTATGGCTTACGCCCGTCCCGAGGTACACTCTGTATGTTTGAAAGGGATAGTATCTTGCTCTGCTTACTTTCATATTCTGAACACTTTCGGATTCGTGTTAAAAAGAATCATTTTGGCTCGACATATACCACGTATACTAACTTATACTCGTAATAGCTTGTTCTGTAGCGTCCGATGTTTCTATTATTTCTTACTTGTCGAATCGTCCGATCTAGTTCTTATATTAGCGAGAAGTCCTGATCGCTTGATTAAAATGGATGCGGAACAAGCCTTTCGCATAGGCTACTCAAATAGCGTGAATGCCATGCGGGTTTCATAAGTAGATAAGATGTGCTTGTTTGTGATTGCTATCCAAAGGATGAAAATAACCCCACCGGATCCAAATTTGGCAACAAGGCAGTCTGTACCTACGGTATTACTCTGGTCAAATTACTTTAGTTTCTAGCAGTTCTCCATTCTTTTTGTCCCCCTATTTTTTTTATCATATTGAAGCGAGTAGCCGTATGCTTATGTTGTAAAGCTTCATCGTTTCGAACCTAGCGGCTGTGTATCCTGACTGAGTTTTCTCCATTTTCCCCCTCAGTCACACCAGGCTAATGCCGGTCGGAATTGAACCTTCAAATTAACCTCTGCACAATTTTCATCCCATATTTTGATCTTTATATATAAATAAGATAAGGTCTCTGAAAGGAATACTAAAATACTCTGAAACTAAGTTAGTTTCGGAAGGAATAGAAGAAAAATCGACACGAGATTAAGCTAAGATTATTATAGAAACAAGTTTCCTCGTTTGGATCGGATTGATTAGCCAAGAAACAAGCTACAAAGCAAATGGCTGTACCAATTTGCATATTATTAATTCCTACCTACGCTATACAGCTTAGACTAATGAGACTTTGTGATTTGCATCAAAAGCAAAAAAAGATTAGATCTGTTTCCAATCAAGAAACCAGAAACGATAATCCTCAGTCTAAACTGAACTTTGGGTTTCTTGAAATATTTACTAATTACACGAAATTACAACAGAGTTTGATAGTGTATTTCAAAGTTATCATACACTATATTCCGAAATGATTATATCCAGAATTATATTGCAGAAGTCTGCAACGAAGAAATTGCGGCATTCTGATTCCGGAATGCAGATCATAAATCCTGAATGCCCCATCGTCTACACAATTTCGGAAGGGCTGATTTGTAAATGCTTCCAGGATTAAAAATAAATAATTATACTTATTTTTGATATGGCTGTAAGAAATCAGTTATGAGATTTGTTAAAAGATCGTTGGTCCCATTTTCTCACTGCTCATAACCTTTTATTACGCCTATCTGTTCCATCTATGCAATAATTTCTGTAGCCTTGTATTTAATTTTCCATCCTTGTAAGAATTGTGTTCCAATGTTAAGCGCAAGAAACTGTTATTCAAGTTATTCCCGACTTAAATCAAAGGCGTGGCAAACTGGCAGTCTCATACTATAATTTTGTTCTTGGCAGTCGATCCTTTTTAATATATCCAATTGAACAAGGTCGACTGACTATGAGTAGCATGTAGGCATGAGCAAGCCTGCGAGATCAAATGTATTTCGTGTTAGAACAGAAAATTTATTAAATGTTCCCCCGGTGAAGGAATAGGCAATTTTCTCCTTACATCTGCTTTGTTTAAATTGATTACTACCGGTACTTTCCAACTCGCTTAAGTAATTCAGGCAACTTGTAGATAATAACACAGTCCTTGAAATTTATTGAGATAATAAAATCTGAAATAACATAATAATGATATAACTAATAGTAACGCAAGCCTTCTGTCGTGGCGATAATTTCGGCAACAATATAAGAATTTCAACATTGTAATTTACTCTCTACTTTCTGGAATGAAGGTCACGACGAAGAAATGAATTTGAATTTGACATTGAAATCCTATTTATGGCCTTTAGGCAGCTTTGGGTCAGTTCGGAATAAGGAAGAGGAGAGGACGTGGGGAAAAAGTCTAACAGAGCCTAGTTTGAAGGTACCATCCTGATATTAAGAGTTTCACATGAAATTGGTATCTTGTTTGCCGACTTAAGAATACAGAAGGTTTTAGTTTTAGTCGCGTTTTGGTGCTCAGTATGATGAAAAATAATGAGAATTACCTTTTCATGCTTTTAAAAATTATGGGCCTGGGCGAAAGTTCCCCCACAAACCTTATATAAAATTCAAATCCAAATTTTAAAAATAATAAAGACAAGAATGTCTCGGTTGTTAAATGACCTCTTTATTAATCGTTACTACAACTTCACAGTATAAAACAAACTGACATCTGTATTTACTCTCGACAGCATAATTTAACATTGTCAACGGAATTTTACGGAAAGTATCACATTGAGATGTTTTCATTGAAGATATTGAATTATATTTAATGTTTTACCAGGAAGACGGTTTGTGATTTAAATATTCACGGGAGGGTGAAGGGATGGTATTTTATCTTTGCGTTCTCTTGGATGATGGTCATGTTAACATAGCCCACCGGAGATTGAACAGAAGTCCTTTAATTTCTTAGCCATGAAAGTAAACAATCGTCTGCCAGGAATACTTGCAGACTACCAAAGCCTCCTCCGCTCTCAGATGTACTTTACAAATGGTTAATAATTCCTCTCGAAGCATTTAAAATTTAGTCTGTATAAGACAGAAAACACTTTATTCTATTAATCAATATAACCATGGGCGGCGATCATGGGGGCAGTTGCCCCCACCCCCACTTTTTCCGACTAGTCGACTATAGGATGCAGAAATTGCGCATTGAAAAGCGTAAAAGGAAAAGGAGGATTCTCCCTGATAATCGAGTAATTTGTCACCCACTGACCATACTAGCAAAAAAAAATGTCATTTTTTTTATTGGTTATCATGAGATGTTACAACATTAATCTTTTTCACGCTTGTTCAGTCAAAGTAATTGCATAATTCTACAAGTTGAGGACTGTCACAAAGTAAAGTTCGTAAGTGAGAAAGTTGACATTTGCTACTGGCAGTTTGTTGAATGTGAATTGTTATTTACGGCCTTTCGGCATCTTTGGCTTAGTCAGGGATAGGGTATAAAAGGATGTGACCAGGAGGCGGCAGGTCCAAATTGAAAGGAACCATTCGAAGCATTTGCCTGTGAGATTGAGGAAAAAAATCATGCTTGTGTCCGGTGTGTTAAGTATAGTACATAGCTAAGCATTCACATCCTGTTTCAATACAGATTTTGTAAAACAAACTATTGGTTAGTGGTCCGGATTCGATTTTTGGTCGCTGCAGTGACTGGTATATCGCTGCATTTTCAACATGTTGCTATGTAGAGGTTATTTGTGTAAGGAAGTAAATTGTTTAGTATTGTCTTCAATGAGATTCTATATTAACATGATCCTGTCTATTTATAAATTTATTTATAAATATGTTTAATATTTTTATGTACCCTCGTTTCTTGTTAAATGTATCCATGGACAACTATATTTATTTCTTCTGACAGAATCGTGTTTTCTATATATACTGTAGTTACTTTAAGTTAATAGCCTAATGTTGCTTATTTGACAATAACAGATGATAAAAATAAAAATATAGTTTATTAAATTAGGGCCCGGATACTCATGTGCTTAACTTTTATCATAATTTTGTAATTATGTGTTCAAAAATGTAAAATATATATATGTGGTTAAAATATGTGTTTAATATGAACAAAAAGTAACAGTCTACATTTAAAAACTACTAATTACACAAAATAATACACTACGTACTGCAATTAGTGTTATACGAAAGACCGCTAAAAAATTGTTTATATTTATATGTTCTTAGGTGAGAAAAACCGAAAGTAGCGCCATCAAATTTGGTAGTTTTGGAATATATTGCAAATAATGCTTTACAATGTCTCCATATACGTTACTCAAAAAACTGAAATAAGAATGAACTGTTTACTGCTACTTACAAGCATATCATTTTATTTATTTAAAGATTTCCAGATACAACCCAATTTCAACCTTTTTACACCGGCATCGAACCCGGGGCCTTCATATTACAAGACCAGGACACCCTTCCTGACATTACAGTGTAAAGCACTTTGCATTCAAATAGAAAGGAATCTCGATTGTCAGGTAAAAAAGTTTTGTAACGCGAAATACTTTCTGCATCACACGATCTTATCACCACAAATCTGAACTTCGATAAACAATTAGTTCTAAAAATGCAACGGCGAGGATTTATTTGTATATATTAAAAATTACATAGAATTAAAAAAAAATGTATGCTAAAGTTTAAACGTAGAAAATACAATCAAATTTCGCGAAACGGAAAACAAATTACGAAATTCAGTCAGTATTACTTTAAAATGTATATATTTACTTAAAATCATTATACAGGAAATTAATTTGTTAAACAGTTGGTAAAATATGTATGCGGGGAGAAAATGCACTAAAATGTGTACGAAATATTCCACATCTGAATACATTCCAACAATTAGAAAGAATCTTAATTAAATAATTATCGGGCTCCATTTATTATAAATGGTGTACAAGAATATCCTATTATTTATGCAATCTCACTTTTGAAGATCATACATATTTTACACTGATACAAATATTCAAAGGCTAACTCCCCCCCCCCCCCATTCTGGCCGGCAATCGCCGCCCATGAATATAACTGTACTTTAGTGATTTCCTCGTTTTACTCTAAACTATTCTAATTCACCAACATGCTTGTAATAATGGTTTTAAAATGCCAAATTTTCACTAAAAGAAAACTATGTAGGAAAACAGGCTAACCATGACAGATGAAATCTATGTTGATAAAGTTGACGGCTACACTAAACACTTTTTTGCCAATAGTGGTGACGAATGTGACGCTAAGATTTCAAATATCTGTAAACCGTTTGACGTGTTGTTAAGAAATCATGTATGAAGGCTACGATTAACACAAAGATCAAGTCTAAACTTTTTGAATATGTAATGTGAAATATATTAATTTCCTGTTGATTTTACTTACACAACAAATATAGTAACGTTAAGAAAACTGCTGTCGTCTTCAGAAAATAATTTTTGTTAACATTCATTTTTGATAGCGAAATTGTAACCCCGAAACTTTTTTTTATTTTCCTTTGTGGATTGAACAGGCAGCTTTCGTGACGTCTGAAGGATGACGTCCCATAGTGATCACTTCCGAAGCAAGTATAAGGAAGATAACGGCCAGCGCCTTTGTTAATGTACGATCCTAACATTTGCCTGATGACACCGAGAAAAAAAACTTTTTTTTTTTTGTCGTGAAGACTGACAGCCTGAACTGAACCTGCACACCGAAGTCCACAACGTTAGCAACTCGACTTTGGGAGCTGGATGTAATCCAGAACCTTTCGGTTACTACACTGCCATGCTAACCTTTATTCTCTATTTGCGGGTTAAATCGCATGAATTTTTGCTATATATACTGTATCTACATTTTTCGTACTGTGGCAGACTTCGTACGGTTCTTTGGTCCTATGTTCGAAATATAGTATTGGCCTGCTGACAAGTTTCGTCAGTTCTTTGTTTCAGTTTTACGAGGTTTGAACGCTGATATTTCAATTTGAATTAAGGCCAAGACCTTGCCTGTACTTCCTTTTTCAGAGTAAAATGAGCTGTAAGTGGCAAATCTTTAATGACTATCCTGGAAAGGGGAGAGGAAAGATTTATGATCCATTGCCACATCCACTTGTTCAAAACAACATTGGTTTCCAACATTCATTCCCCTGGGGCGTGCTCCTCATTTTCGCAGCATTCGTAAGAGCTGTAATTATTCTAATAAAAATGCCTTCAGTAGCATGAAGTGTGTCCGCATTTCATTTTTCTTTTGTGCAATGGAAGCGCAGCAGTTGGTAATTCCTGTTGTTCACTCGTAGCAGTTTCAAGATTAAGAAATACATTATTATCTACTCATATTTTTTTTTTATCATTATTATTATGTAAATAATATTGTACCTATTTTGAGTATTTCTGCATGTGTGTAACATTATTCCTAATGTTAGTTAACTTTTCTTTAAAAAAATATTTCTCAAATAAGACGAAATCTAGATCAATAAAAGTCATAGACCCTGGCTGAAATTTACAAAGTACTTTTATGTTTCGCAAAACCCAGAAAAAGCGTGTTGACATCCGACATTTTTTTTTACTAGCGAATATTTTCGACATTATACATTTATCGTTCCGTGTACTTATCAAAGACAAGAAAAATAACCACTACTCGTATTTTTACGAAAGTAAAATGGGATGGGGTGTGGGGCACCATTTGTAACGCTCACGTAACAAAACCATGTCTATTAAATATATTTGATTCCTTGAGGAGTAATAGGTACCTGCAACTGGGTTAGTTATGTATAAATATTAAAACTGGGAATAGAAGAAAACAGGCTCTAATTGTTATATCTCAAAGTTGTTCCATTTCTCTTTCAACATCGAGAATAACGAATGTTTAAAATTGTTTGTAATAAATCAAATTCTCTACGAAATAGACTGTAGAAGTAACATTACTCTTTTCAGTATATTTGGGGAAATTGGTAACTTCAACAACATATTTTTCGTACTTATAAGTCGTGCGGTAAGTAGATAATACTATTAGCCACGTTGATAGATTAATTTTCTCAATGGTACCAGCAGTGGGTATCTTCAGGACAGATCAAGCATGCATTTTTTCTACAACTTCAATTGAAATAAAGAAAATTAATGAAAAGAAAAATTGAAAACTTCCAAACACAAACGGGAAAGATCATTTTATCTTGCCTAAGGAAACAATATTAGAAAAAAAGTCGCGATAGCGGCGCCTCTTTTTCTTGGTAAAAACACGGAAGTGGCCTAAAGCGAGATAACTTGTTGGTAAACAGGTAGTGCCTTCCCCTTGATGATAGTGGTCGGTTGGTGTATTGTAGTGTTGATTAGCACTGGTTGGTGTGTGGTAAATGACATGTTTGTTAGCCTCTGTATGCATCATAACGTGTGCGGAAGATCTATCTATCTATATACCTGCATGACTGGCTGTCTTATCATTCGCATGTGCCACTACGTACGGTGCAGAGAGAACACACAGAGAGAGCAATAACCTTGTCAGGTACATTACTCGTATATAAGTGTACAATACTTGTTAATATTCAGCAAGCTTGTCTTTTAAATAGTTTTGCGAGTGTGACGTATTGGGTGTTGATACTGAATTCGGAGAGCCCATAGAGAAGAAACATCTTCCCTCTGAATAAAAGGAAAGTAAAACCTAAAGGGCTTTCGTAGGAATACGTCTTAAATATTATGGTTTATTGAATTGAAAGTAAACTGACACTTGTTAAATAGTTGCTCTTTGTATTAGAACCTCGAAGAACCACAGGATCTTCTTTAGAAGAGACAAATATTTCCGAAAAAGGCCCTTTAGTTGATATGCTAATACAAATCTGAAGTCAGGCGTAATTTATTTCCTTTCTGCATTTTAATTCCAAATCAATTTTTTGATACTTATACTTCGCATTTGTGCTGAATGTCATTGTATCGCAATAAAATACAGATGCTTATCAGAATAATGGAAACACCTGTAGTTGGCAACACGTCAGATGTATGGGTTGGCAGTGGTGTCGTGGCGACCGCAGCGCTTGACTGCTGGTGGTGGTGTGTTAGGTCGGTCTCCATACTACGTCAGGCGTCGTGGAACAGGAGTGTGCAGTGGCTGCAGCAGACGGAGGTAGTGTAAAATGGGAGACCTCTCAGAGTTTCAAAGAGGGCAAATTGTTGGTGCGCGGTTATGTGGAGTGAGTGTGACGGCAGTGGCTAGTGTGTTAGGTGTGTCGCCAGGGACAGTGTCGAAGGTGATGACGGCCTACACAACACACGGGAAAACCACATCGGGGAAGCGTAACAGTGGGCGGAAGAAAAGCATCAGTGACAGGGCACGCCGGGTATTAAAGCGCATTGTCACGCGGAACCGTCGTGCCACTGCGGCGCAAGTGACGGAGGAACTCAATCAGCACCTCCCCCAACCTGTTTCGACAATCACAGTCCGCCGCGAATTACATGACATGAACTTACGGGGTCGTGTTGCACGGGCCAAACCTCTCATCAGGGACCAGAACGCTTTAGCACGCCGCAAATGGTGCCGCGACCATGCAACTTGGACCGTTGACGACTGGAAACGTGTAGTATGGTCGGATGAGTCACCATTCACCCTATTCCAAACCACGGGCCGTGTTTATGTGTGGAGAACGCCCAAAGAAGCGTATGATCTGCAGTGTCTCCGCCCAACTGTGAAACATGGCGGCGGCACGGTGATGCTGTGGGCCGCAATATCATGGTTTTCATTGGGTCCTGTGGTCACACTTCGCGGACGCATCACTGCCAACGATTATGTCGCAATTTTAGGAGACCACTTGCATCCTATGGTCCGGATGTTGTTCCCGGACAATGACGCCATATTCCAGGATGATAATGCACCCATTCACACAGCTGGAGTTGTTGCAGCGTGGTTTGAGGAACATCGGGATGAAGTTCAACACCTCCCCTGGCCCGCCCAATCCCCAGATCTCAACATAATTGAACATCTGTGGTCCATCTTTGAAACACGACTCCGGCGAAGATTTCCACCTCCATCCTCTCTCACAGAACTGGCCGATGCCCTGCACGAGGAATGGTGTAATATTCCACTTGCTACCATTCACGACCTCTATGCCTCCATCCCACGTCTCATCTAGGCTGTTCTGAAGGCGAAAGGTGGCCCGACACCATATTAATCTGGTAAGTTGCACTTTCGTTCAGGTGTTTCCATTATTCTGATAAGCATCTGTATGTACCGTTTAAAATCGGAAGGTAATACAATAAAAAAAAAAGAAAACAAATCACTTATTTTGGGAAAATTATTCAGTAATCAACAAAATAATTTTATTTTATGTAAAACTGCACCAAGTTTATTTACGTAAATAACTTTTCTATTTGAAGCGTATGCGCGAACTAACGTCTAAGTGACATTTTCAAATTAAAAAAAAAAAAAAAAATACGAGTACATTTATATATATAACAGGAAAAATATGAGGCATAAAATATTCATACTTTGCACAAAAGCGGACTTTAGTCTAACATGTCTTCGTGCAAAGTATGAATATTTTATATCTCATATTTTTCCTGTAATACATGTACTTGTGATTTTTTTTATTTGAAAATGTCACTTAGACGTTTGTTCGCGCATACGCTTCATTTTTCGTTAACCAAACTGTCTTCATATAATTAGAATTTTAAGAGGAGGAGATTAAAGTTTAATTTGGGGGGGGGGTATTTAGAAGTTATAAACATTCATACCGAGAAAAGTGGATGATCGAACCTTCGCACAGTACACGGAAAGAAATGAGTTTTAACTAAGTCAAGATTTTGCTAGGTTGATGACCAAAAGGGTTGCCCATAACCTACTGGTTGTTTACCACAACCCTTTCGAGACATGAAAGTACCTAATTCTGTAGGTAAATGGTAACCCATTGAAAAGGTTTAACAGAAATCAGGGTAAAAACAACCAATTCGTGGGTAGTCAGTTACCTACACGATTGGTACAAGAAGGAATAAACCAACAACACGGTTAATTTAAACAACATGATTAACCCACTGCTCGGTTATGCTAACCGTTTAATGTGCAGGTAAATTTAACCTTCTGAGAATTAGTTATTTTTTAACCTT